>WOVY01014827.1:0-141103 GCA_013436015.1 Rhipicephalus annulatus
CCTACTTGTAGGTGTTTTCAACTTGTACATAAGCACCTCGTTTGGGGTTCATGAACTTTTTATAAACATGTACAGCGAAAATTTGGTTGGCTGGTCGTTTTGTCGTTATCATTGTTCCTCGCAGTATTCTTAAGCTGTTGTGCATTACGTTGTCAATCTGGTTCATGTGCATAGAAGACATTACGAAGTTTCAGGCTACAGTATAAAAAGCCTGGAAGCAAGCCATAATTATTTTTAACAGAGTTGCTTAATCTGATACATGATACATCACTAAACTTTCGTGCGTATTCATCAATGTAAGCTCGTCTTAGTGTTATCCAAAATGAAGATGTGAGTCGACAGATGGAAACATCTAGTGGGGTAATCAGGGTGAAGAGTAGAAGTGCTTCAGACAGGCTGGCCGATGTTGCGATAGGAGGACCTATTTTTTAGAAGTCACCTTGTCATCCTTGGCGTGTTAGTTTAAATGCGGTCAGTAATGACATCATCTTTTGGTGTAGGCGTGTGTGCCTGTTGGAAATGTTTGTCTGAAAAAAAACCTATAACGCAGAAGAGTGCAGGCTTGCTTCTTTTCAAGTTAGGTTGCGCTGATACAAAGTGTTCTGCTGTCGGAGGTGGGGGTAAGTGAAGCAAAAAAAGATAAATGATAGAAAAGAAGAAAAAAGAAGAAAGAAAAAGGGGATGCAAAGTAACAGTAGTGCTACACTGCTCCTACTTTGCATCCCGCTTTTCTTTTTTTCCCTTGTTTTTTTTTTCACCTTTTTTGTTACATTTGCATTGTCCCATCTAGTGCATGAATCAATGACACTTGGCTTTGCTATAGCAAAGATGCCTATGTGGTGTTGGATTGAACAGTGCATTGTACTTCATTCAGGTAATTACAGACTGATCAGTCTTGCAATAAGTGCTTCCTGTCTATCACCACACATGTTCAAATGAAAAGTTTGTGCTTGGCTCTTAGTATGCTGGTATATAGCTTGTGTCTTGACCACTCAAAATGATTGTTTTTTGCTGCTGTTTATACTAATAAATTTATCCAACATGAAAATATCTTGCCTTGTGAACTTTGTCGGACCTGCTTTCTTTTTCTTTTCTATGCAGGCATTGTATAGGAGGGAGGCAGTAACAGAGAGGTGATAACTCGAGATTCGGAAGAATAAATGCTGGCAGTGAGGCATCAAACATTCCAGCCATTTCGCCAACCGTCCTAAATGTGTTTTGAAAAAAAAATATTGTGCTGTTTACTGTATTGAAAACAGCAAAATGCTAAACATATCGCAGAGAACAAAATATTAGGCCACGTTGTGCCTTCTGGACTTCCCAGCATGTCGTCTGGGTGTTTTTTGTAAAAAGTAAAAAGTATTTCAAAAATACTGCCTCTTCTATACCAAAGTCGGTCTAGGTATTAGGTAAGGGTGATTGTGTGTAGTGCATGAAGCTCAGTAATATTAGTGCAATTTTTTAGCCACATCAAAAGCAAGGAAGCAGTTCTATTTATATGGCAAGTTATATGATTACACTATGTCTTAAAGTAGAAATGAATTTTTGAAGTTTTCTCATGATGGCTGTTTTCTGCATTTGATATACGACCGCTTCCGATCCGAAGTTCCCCATGGCCCTCAATAGGAGACTTCAAAATCATTTTCCTCATTTAAACAGAAAATGTAATGATAACACTTGCCATATAACAATAACTGTTTATTTGCTTTCAACTTACACACAAAAGTAATTTTCAAAAGACAAACACACAGCTCAAATTGCATCTCAATGTGGACAAAAACGATTATATAGTGATATTTGTAATCTGGACCTAACGTTATTTTTTTTCATGAAATATAACTTCTGTGCAGTGAGTATTTGTGGCTCAAATATTCATACAAAAGTGCAGTATTGTCATACAAGAAATGCAAACAATAAACAGTTTGGCTGAATTTCGAAAGCCTATGTAGCGGAAAAATTTCACTAATGTTACTCGGCTTCAAATACTTTAAGAAGCACCTTTACTTAATATAGGAGATCAAATACAATATGGCCAGAAAAAAGCGGTACTTTCGAAATTTTTCTCACAAATAACACCCCGCACGACATTCTGCGAAATTGCTGAAGATACCCGCGTGACCACTACTTTTTCTCTTCAAAGACAGTTCTGCAAATACTATTTTCAGAAGAGTAAATTACCATCATTATTTTAAACTAGACATCTGTGATGGTCGCCAGGCAGTATGGTTTGTATGATTTGAGGTAGAATAGCCCAGTGCAAAAAAACAACAAATGTCTGAGCATCCTTTGACGCTCTGGCAATTTCGAAAGCATTGTGTTTGTGAGCAGCAATTAAGTTAAGCCCTTGTCTTTATGCTTAGGCCCAGAAACAAAACACAAGCAATCAAAGTAGTCCTAAAGAAGTCATGCAGTCTCGCTGTTCCAAGGCTTGTGGAGCCTAGTTTAGTGCAAGCTTCACCTATTTTAAAAAAAATCAGATTCAACTAACAGGTTTTGGAGGCACAGTGCATTTCAGCTAACTTGATTCACACCAGTTTACTTAGATAAAAAGTGGAAAGTAGAGGTAAAAATACCATTTTAAAAGGCATTGCAGGTAATAACAAAAGGACTGCTTTCTTTTTGTGTGGTGCTTTGCCTGAACGCTGTGCTTTTTGTGGTATAGTTCATTGTCTAGTGAACATAGGCCTTAAAAACTAACATTACCCATGTTGATGTCGATTTCTTGGTTATAGTCATAGTAGTCATATTAAAAATTATGACTTCAAACTTGATTGTTCTTTTGAAGAGTTTTCTTGCATAATGATATTTCAGTGTCTTAGTCAATTTTGTTATAAGAAAACGTGATGTCATAATAGGGGTCACTTTTTGTGGAGTGTTCAGTTCTACTTTACCTTTTACATTCCTAATAGAGCAGTTATTTTAAATATCGGTATTTAAAATGGAATGAGCATGCTGTATGTAGTAAGGTGTAAGCACTTACAGATAGCACATGCACCCAACTTTTCTGTTGGCAGTTTATTTCTGTTATTCTTGATTTATATGTGGGGTTTTACATCTGAAAACCACTATACGATTATGAGAGACGCCGTAGTGGAGGGCACTGGAAACTTCGACCACATGGGGATCTTTAACGTACACCCAAATTTGAGCACACGTGCCTACAGCATTTCTGCCTCTATCGGAAATGGAGCCGGGATTTGATAACGCGACCTGCGGGTCAGCAGCCAAATTTTTTTTACTCTTGCTCCCCAATATGTGTGCAGTTCGGTTATAGTTGTCTGGCTTGCACAGATTTTTAATGGCACCTGCCTGGTCCTGCTTGCTTTCATGGTGATTTTAACTTTCATAAGTTGCATAGGTTTAACTCTCAAAGTTGTTCAAGATGCCAATCTTGTGCACAAACTGTATAGCATAAAGGCAGCAGATGTACATGCACACACTATTAAATGTGCATTGAGAGCTTTCACTTGCAGTTCCTAAAGTTTTACTGTGCAAGAAGCATTTAAATCATAATTTCATAAGACCATAATAATCGATTATTTCTACCATTGAAAATCATGACAACCTAGATATGTTCACTGTGATAAGCATGCTGTTTTCTTTGATGTGGCAGACCTAATTTATACACTCATTCCTTCTATTATTCACATATGCATAACAAGAAGGATTGTGTGCCTTACATTTTCAGTTTCAATTTGTGTGTTATATTTCTTGTGCATGTGAACTAATGTGCTAACATGTGTCTCTGACATTATTTGTGCCAATTATTTTCATTTCCAGGTGCCTATGAAGGACACATAAGTTCTATGGCAGTGACCTTCAAAATTTACAGTGGTGCCGGAGCCTCAAGCAGCGTTTCGCCGATCTCCACAAGGCGTTCATGAGATAAACACAGCGCCACACTTTCACAATGCTATGAATATTATTTATGTTTAAACATTTCGTTCTAAAATTGCTGTTACATTGTAATTTGTGCCACCATCCTGTGGCTTAAGTGGAGCTCGTAAAATTACGGTGCAGTCACCTCATTTGTGTACCATCAACACTGCAATGTCACTATTCACAGCTGGAGCATACAGACAAATAAAAAAATATATTGATTGTAGCAGGGCTGATGTGTATATTAATGCTTCTCTATTGATAATAATAACTTTAAAGTTCTCTATGTCTAGCATAGAACACTGCATTACTGTGTTGCAATGTAACCACCATTTATGATCGCTAGCATGTTAATTTAGTAGTTTTGTAATGTATTTTATTTAAAAGGTAATTTTGCTTCCGCATCACGACAATTAGAAAGATGCCGATGATTCAATCCCTCATCATGCACATTTAAGAAATATTGTGATTTGTACACAGTATCGCATGTACTCAAGATGTGGACGTCTATTAAATTTACACAATATATTGCTTTGCACTAGATTCAGACGTAACATGCACACATTTCGGTAATTTCTGCATAATACGTCTTTCCATAAGATGCGGAGTCCGCATCCTACGTCTTATGCGGAGTCCGTATCATACGTCTTATGCGGAGTCCGCATCATACGTCTTCCATATTCCAATCATTCCGTACTTGAGGTCTCCGCATCTTACGGAACGTTTCAGTAGGGAATTCAATAACCTCGATGCATGCTGGTCATTTAGGTCATAAAAAATACTGCAGACAAGAAATAATGAAGGGCATTCAAATGTTCTGTGCATTGTGTGTATATAACTTGGGGGTGTTGGCCAAGCTTCATTCATTACATGAACTGTTCCTGTATGATTGTGTGTTGAACTTAGACTAAAAATCAGAACTACTTGCAGAAGCATTTTTCAATAATTGCTTGCATTGGAAAGCCCCGGTAAGAAAAGGCCTCAAACAGTTTTTTTATAATAAAGGACACTCATAGGTGATAGTCTACCATGCTTTACAAAGCAACTGTGGCTGAGCGGTCGCAGTGACTGACCACTACATGCTGTCTGTGACTGAGAGAGCCATTGCATTGAGCTGCTGAACGAGACAAACTCGTTTATTGGTCACTGAGATTGTATTGCCAAAGCAGCAAACTCCACAAAGGCTTATCATGCTTCGGCTCCCGATGAAAAACCACACTTCAACAGCGGAAAGTAATAACAAACCCAAACAATCGCATGTTGAGCTAGTGAAAAAGGTTTAAATTGGTAAATAAACCCACACCTGCATAAGAGAACCCAACCGCACTGTATAGTCTAGCTTTGACTGCTTGAAGGGCAAACCGACTAATAGTGCGCCTATACTTTCAATATGAGCGTGTAATGCTTATGTTTTCATAGGTTACTTTCAATATTATTCAAATGGTTGCCGACTAGATGCACCAACGTGTATGCGCCTTTGAAAGAGGACGAAGCGACCCGTGTTCTGATTGTGTGAGAGCCTGTGCTGCTTTTGCCTGCCTTGCGGGACAGTCCTTTCCCTTACGACCTAATTGCGACATTCCTGCTTGTCTAAACTGTATTACATTTGGTGGTGGTTTCTGAGATTTCCAAACATACCTGCAGCTCCGCTCTCGCAAGTTGGCTCTGGAGAGACCACCGGACAACATGACTTACGCAGTCACTGCCTAGCAAGCACCACGGCTACCCAATTCCCCGCCCCCGCGCTACCTGACAGCGAGACCTGCCTCTCTTCATGGCAGTGTCGACCAGGACGGGGAAGACTGGCTGCCCTTATTTCAACGCGTAGGCGCCATAAACAGGTGGGACGACGACTCTAATCTCGGCTTTATTAAATTTTACTTGGCTGTCGTCGCTAAACTTTGGGTCAACAACCGCGAAACTGCAATCGCCCAATGATGAGCCTTTAAGACCCTCGTGAACGAAGCGTTCGGCAAGGCTTCGTAAAAGCGTTACAGGCTTTTGCGCCATGAGAACGTGGGTCGTGTCGTCCTCCTATGAAAGCACGTACAAGTTGGAGCATCTGCTTCACTACAAAACGCTCTTGGCCACGACGTCTCTTATTGGAATAGGGAATAAGGAATGTTATTGGACTGATGATTATGTCTGTTGAACAAGTAAACTACTTTTTAACAAGCATTCGTCCACACAATAACTTGGTGAGGCACCCCTTTTTTAGCATGGTAAGGTATGAAGAACATTAATAGGGTCCTGATGATTAGTTCAACACTACCCTTGGCGGCTCCCACGTGGGCACAGAGAGGCCATGCCTTTCCGCTGCCACACGGGCCCCCTGGACAGCCTTGAGTTGGTCCGCCAGCGCGTTCCCGTACAGCATTCGCTGGCCCCGCGCTTCATTGTGAGAATCCGCCCCAGCCAATGCCAAGCAGTGTCAGAGCATTTGATCAGAGCACGGCAAGCCCCACATTTACTTCAATAGATCAAAACCCCACAGACCGATTTTATTTTATTCATTAGGACCAGCTTCGGGTACGTCCGCATCTGCAGAAGTCCTAATGCAACCGCTTGTGGCCTGCTCAGTTTAGAATGTGGCAAGGTGAGCTTCTTGCGCTCTAAGCAACAATGTTTGATTATATCATTGTACGTTAACAACTGGTCCCAAAACTCAGGAGTGGGAGATTGAGGCGTCTTAGGGATGGCAAGGCACACGATTCCTTCTACCACCCTGTGCGCCACCTCGTTGAGGTTGCGCGGGATCCCTCCACTGACTCCATGTGTGCCAGAAACCAAGTGATGGTATGTGGAGTAATGTCATTATTAGTCTGTAAGCCGGTTCGGTAATGACTCCCCTCGAGAAGGCTTCATTGTAGAGTGAGAGTCACTAAAGGCTAAAACTTTGCCCGAATGAATGAGTGCTAGTGTATGAGCCACCTGCTCAACCAACCCCGGATCATTGGTGTCTACGGAAGTGGTGTTTCGAATGGGCCGTTTTTCATCTCTCTACCACAAAATAAGCCTCTTTCCAATTACTCCATGCTGCGTCAACGAACGCAGACTCGTCCTATAGATGCTTTACCTCACGCAACAAAGCCCTATCTCTCACCATTCACCCCCCCCCCTCCAGCTCACATTTTGCACAGTGTTCACATTTTGCAGAAACAGACCAACTATAATGTTAACCCGTGATGCTAACGGCTAAGTCGTATAGGCGCGTGCCATCACGAGTCACCACCGATTCTCGATCGACTGTAAAATATACCTACTAGCTAAGTGTACATGCAACATTGGTGTACAAGCCACCCGCCGACATCGGAGAAGCCATGAGCAAAACGAGCAAGCTCCTAAAGCTGGGGGACTCCTAAAGCTTTGTTCTTCAAAGGAAAACTCGTTAGCCGCATCATGTCCTTGGTGAGTACTTCAAACAAATGGTACTGACTTTTATCTTATGATGTTCTTCGAGAATTTCAAATTGTGAATCGCTGCGAGGTAGTCGACAAAATAAAAAGCGGCTTGGGTCATTGAAGCTTTTGCATATGGCTGCATGCTGAGTTATAGGTAACATGTCTTTAAATACTCGGGAAATAGTGCTCGCGAAATGCTTCCAAACTTGATATGCTCCACTCCCCCTACCCTCGCAATGGGGTTGCCCGCCGTAACGTGTGGCCCTTTTGTAAAGATCGACTGGCTTTAAAGTGGCCCTGAAACATTTATTCAAGTAGACATCAAATGGATTCAACAAAAGAGCATATTGTCTTGCGAATTCAATGCCGCAAAAATTTTAGGAATCCGTCTAGTGTGACTGTAGTTACAAAGAACTGTTGCACGGAATGATTGCGTTCTCTCTTCTCCTATCCTGTCGAAAACACTGAGCACTGGAGGCTGGCAAACTTCATTTTATTTACACACTGACATTTATTTACAAACAAAGGCCGGGGTGGCCCCTGAACCAACCACACAGTAAGCACCGAACTTTACTAACATCGGCCTTACTTACCGAGCCCTTCGTATAATTCACACATCAACACCAACTTCTCGATGTACTATCAACCTTGGATCAAAGTCGGCGCCAAGCACGACCACTGTCCCCGCTTCCCGATCTCGTTCTCGAGCACCAAGCTCCCCTTCTATTAATTTCTATTCATTGAATACCTCCCGTCTCATCTGAGACACCTTCGCGGGACGAACCCCCACTCGATGCTCCACCAATACAGCAAACAACTCCCCTTTCCTCAGAGACGGGTCTCCATCTCTGCGTTCCCACACTTTGCTATCCTCATTCTCCAAGAAACTCGCTAAAGAATAACTCCGTCATTTTGTCAATGTACAACCTAAGACTACTTTATTTCGAACACAAGCCTACCTAGACAGCCGGTAAGCTGTCCACAGTAAGTACACATGATGCTGCCGTCTATGCAGACGTATTGCGCCAGCATGGTGCCACATTATCTTGTCGGGAGCGGTGTCGCGACAGGGACCACTTATTTCTCAGCCTGGCTTACCGTGAGAACGCTTCCACTGTGCGGGTGACTCACCAGCACAAGGTGTGGTAAACAAAAGCTCACGGGTATTGGAAAGGAAAGTGCGTGCAGAGGCAAACGGCTTAGTGGGCGTCTGCAAAGCCTCTTTTCGTTAACTTCCCATTTAGTCGGGTGCCATTTACCAACTGGTCATCCTTCGCAAACTCCTTCCGACCGCAAACTCCTTCCGCAAACTCCTTCCGACCCAAGAATGTTGTAGGTACGCTTGTTGTTCGTACAACTCCAAGAACGGTATAGAGAGAGGGGAGGTCACACTAGGTGCCCCACTGACTCTTCAAGTCGCACGTAAAGATGATACAAAAATAGCCAAAACGACAACAAAAACAACATGTTGCAAGAGATTCACCTAACGTCATTACTCATTATATCATCACGAAGCATCATCACACCAGTGTTCCTTCCGAAAATGATTGTTGTCACCAAAACGCACAAAGTAACGCAGGCGACCACGAGGAGCGGCACACACACGAAATAAAAAAAAAATGATGAGAAACGCACTGAAGTATCCACACTCGCCTACTGGTCCGACCGTATAGCTCACAGGTTGCACCCTGTACCGCCCGTTTCGCGGTGCACTATGACAATTTATAAACGTTTGACCCCACGTTCTCGGTGCCTGCCTAAACTTAACAAACTTCCATACTGTTACTTCACAACGGACCCATTTTGTAGTACTAGAGAAAAAAAAAGAAAGACAAAATCGTCCATCTGTCCTCTCCAGCTTTCTCTACTGAACCCCGCTGTCCAATAGCGATAAGGCATCGGCGCACTTATTCAGAGAACACTTTGTGTGAGTAAAACTGATGTCGTATTGTCTAATGCCAAGGTCCAGTGGGTCCGTCGCGCATTAGATGACATTGAGTAGGTCAAGTACAGTTAGAGGGTTGTGATCAGTGACATTTTTTTTATTTTGGCGCCAAATAACCAGGCATTCATTCTACCTAGCACCAACACCACAGCGAGTGCCTCTCTTTCAATCGCATACCACTTTGCCTGCTGAGGAAGGAGCTTCTTACTGAAGAAGGTTATAGGTTTCTGATTGCCATCTGTCTTTCGAGCCAAACAAGCACATACACCTCTTTCAGATGCATCAGTAGTTAGCACAAACTCTTTGTCCATGTGAGGAGCACTTAACGACGACACAGCCTTCAGGGCCTGCTTAATAGCACTGAAAGCGCTTTCACTTTGTACGCTCCACGAGAGGGCGATAGGTACACGGCTTTTGGTGAGATCAGTGAAAGGTCGCACTAGTTTTCCCTTTCTACGCTCCTCGGGATGGCGTTCGGTACACGGCCGTTGGTGCGATCAGTGAAAGGGCGCACTATCTCCAAATATGCGATGATGTATTCCCGATATTACTTCAAAAGCCCAAACGCACTTCTCAGATCTCACTTTGTGCGTGGCGTTTTCAATAGAGCTGTCGCACTAACTCTATCGGGGTCAGGGGAGTGAGACTCTGAACCAATCACATGTCCCAAGTATTTAGCCTTCGCTTGTGCGAGCCGGCACTTCTGAGGGTTAATCGTTAGACCTACTTCCACTATAGCGGCCAACACCGCGTCCAAGTGATGTACATGCGATTCACAGCTTTTCGAGTACACTGCTATGTCATCTATGTAGACACTTGAAAAGCCTCCGAGCCTTTGAAGTACCTAATTAATAATCCTCGGGAAAGTTCCTGCGGAATCCCACAACCAATACGGAATTATGCGTAATGCGTCTAGGTCCCTCGCAGTCGCAAACGCAGTACCCTCCAGTCATGCCAGTACCCTCCAGTCATGTCATGTAGCGTTATATAGTTAGCCTTGGCCACTTTATAAAAGAAGTCCGCTATTTTCCCTATTATAAATTTGTCTGGTTCTGTGACGGCATTCAGTTGGCGGTAATCTCTAAACATTTTCACCATATCGTCTCTCTTCGCGACGCACCCCAAGGGGTGTGCAAAGCTGCTTTAAATCGGGCATATTAAGCCCTATTCCTTCAACTCTGATACCTGCCCTCCACTTCTCCTCTGAATGCTACCGGCACATGGTAGGAATAGGACTTCGCTGGCGTCGCGCCCAGGAGCAAAGTGATGTTTCCCGAAATTAGAAATTGCAGGCTCTCTGAAAGTGTTTTCACTCTTTTTCTATACGTCTTTCAATTCACGTGCCTGAGAAGGCGACAGGTGTGTGCTTCCCTGGAGCACTATAACTACACCTTTGTCTGTTTATCTACACTGTGGTGTTGTTTCTAACTGACCAAACCCCTTCATCTGTCTAAATTCCACTGCTGTGTTATGTGGGCGGACATACCGCTTTCGGAGGTGATTGGGGTGAACCCATTTAGCAGCCCCCTCCGGAAACCTAATGATGTAGCTGTCTTGTCGCACCTGCTGCATTACCTCTGCTGGTCCATTCCATTTAGGTTGCATCTTCCCTACGTGTCCTGTATCGAGAACGAGTACTTGCTCTTCCACGTCAAATTCTTTAGGCCTGACCCGAAGATTGTACTTCTGAGTATACATCGGCTGTATTTGTTCTGCGTGGCCATCAAATACGCGAGCTGCTTGTGCCATTCGAGCGCGTAGTTCGGTAAAATAATCAGTCGAAAATTCATTTAGACCCATTGAAATTCACCTATCTCCCGTCTAGCTTTTATGCAATATGTTTAATGGGCCTTGGGCCATACGACCGTACATTAGCTCGAATGTAGACACCCCTGTAATCTCATGGGGGATCTCACGATACGCCCACGGAACACATGGTATGTAATGGTCCTAATCTTGCACCTGATCGTAGTATGACATGTTTCAGCATCACCTAAATGTTCTGTTCCACCTCTCTACTAGGCTGTTACTCTGCTGGTGTTGCGATGTTGAAAAGCGTACCTTCACTCCTTGCCATTCTGTCAGCTCTCGAGTCACCGCGGCTGTAAACTTAGTTCCCTGGTCACTGCATATTAGTTCTAGGAACCCGTACCGTGAGAAGATATCCAACAACGCCTGAGATGTTGCGCTCGCGGTTGATTGATTGATTTGTGGGGTTTAATGTCCCAAAACCACTATTTGATTATGAGAGACGCCGTAGTGGAGGGCTCCGGAAATTTTGACCACCTGGGGTTCTTTAACGTGCACCCAAATCTGAGTACACGGGCCTACAACATTTCCGCCTCCATCGAAAATGCAGCCGCCGCAGCCGGGAATCGAACCCGCGACCTGCGGGTCAGCAGCCGAGTACCTTAGCCACTAGACCACCGCGGCGGGGCGGTTAAAGCTCGAGACGTGATGACCTCGGGCGACCTCGTTCATAAGTCAATCATGCAAAAAGCGTACTGTTATGGTGCAATGTGGGCCCAGGATCCGGAATAAATCAACCGACAGTCAGGTGACTCTGTACACACAACACAGACTTTAACACAACCGATAACTCTTACAATTCACACACGACACACTATAGCGTTCCCTATTTACATGCCAAACGTCCTACACGCCTCGGCACACGAACTGTCCTTTGCCAAACGTCCTGCGTGCCCCGGCACACGAACTGTCCTACTCGCCGTTATGACTGTTGCCGCTGCGGCGAGGTCGGTCGTCACCGGTGTTCCTTGTGCAGTCACGCTGCGTTGACCGTGGTGAGGTGGTGGTGGTGGTGATGGTGGTGCTGCAAGCCGGTAGATCACCAGGCCACTGCAGTGCAGGTTAATGGCCCGTCGCCAACATGAGCCGCGGCCACCTCGTGCCACCACTCGGGCCCCAGGACCTCAGGCCACGAACAGACTATGCTGCTGGTCCCCGTGTCAGCGCCGGCCACAGAGCGGGAAGCCAGCTCACCAGGTCCGCAAGGCTGCCGGACACCCGGTTGAGTGACGCAGCCCGAAGCAGGAAGCCAGTTCACCAGGTCCGCAAGGCTGCCGGACGCCTGGTTAAGCGATGTCGCGACCCGAACCGCCGACCAGCAGCTGCCGTTCGAACTGTGTCACGCTCCAACCGCCCGAGCCGCACGCCCCGCTCGCGCTTCCTTTTCCTCGTCTTCGCCTCCAAGGCGTACCGCAGAGCAGAACGGCCGTTCCCTCTTCGCCCCGTCACGGGCCACACAATCCACATCATCACACCACCCCCCACTTAAGATAGTTGTGAGCAACTATTCCACTCCACGCCAGGCGGTGAGTAGGCAAAAGTGCAGGCGCGCTTGTAAAGAGGGAAAAAGTTCACACGAATCCGAATGGTTGTGATCCGCACAGCACGTAATGAAAAAAAAACACACATGAAAAATACACAAGTGGAGAAAGATTAGAGCAATTCAGATGCGACTTAAGTAGTCCACTCCTACATTGTCTGAGCCTTTTATGTATTCTACGGTAAAGCTGTACTCTTGCATTAGTAAGCTCCATCGTAACACTCGATTATTGACGTGTTTGGCTGACTGCAAGTACCGGAGTGGCTGGTGGTCGCACTGAATAATGAAGGGTTTGCCGCATAAGTAAATGTGGAACTTCTGAACAGCCCACACGAGCGCTAAGCATTGACGCTCTATTGTGGAATAGCGGGCCTTTCTAGGCAACAGATTGCGACTAGCATAAGCAACCGGATGTAAAATATCGTCCCCACTGTTTTGCAGAAGCACTGCGCCGATGCTTGTGCTTGAGGCATCAGTACGGAGCACGAAAGGCTTCGAAAGATCCGGTGTTTGCAGTGTGGGACTTGCGGCGAGCTTGTCTTTCAGCACGGTGAATGCTTTTTCTTGCGTCGGTCCCCACGATACGATGTGATGTTGGCCTTTCTTGGTAAGGTTCGTCAAGGGCTTGGAAATCTCTGCGTAGTTCGGAATGAACTGCCTGTAATAGCCCGTAAGACCGAGAAAGGATTGTACAGCTTTCTTAGTCGTGGGGCGCTTGGCGGCTAGGATCTTGTCCAGCGTTTTCCTCTGGCAGACGTCGCACGACTTGACAAACCGTCTGATTTCTTCATGCATACCTGGCCAGTAAAAATCCCCAAGGATACGGTCTGTGGTACGTCGCACGCCTTGGTGACCAGCCATAATGCCCTCGTGTGCAACCTTCAAAATGTGTTGTCGAAGTGTCCTTGGCACGACTACTTGCTTAAAGGTCCTCCCCGTAGAAAGGCGGTAATGTCGATACAGTAGACCAGCCTCTTCACAAAAGTGGTACGTCGTGTCTTTATTGGAGTGAAACTCCTTTCCAATCTTGCTGAAGCAACTCTTCAGACTTGGGTCGTCTTTTTGGCTCTCAGTTAGCTGCACTCGGGTCACTTCTAGCGAACCAACTAGCGGAATCTTCATCATACTCTCCGTCTTCCCCTACGTCCGGACGACGGCAGAAAGCAAGGTTGACTTTTCCCAGCATGCCGGGATTTTGCTCGAACCAGTCGATTCAGGGAACAGGGCGTCAGAGTACTCCCAGGTAGTATCTGGCTCCTGTGGTCCTTTTACTCCTGGAATATTGCCGAGCACGAGGTCGTACAAAGGGTTAGTCATGCAGAAAGCGTTTACATCACCAACGAAGTAGGGCGCGTGTATCTGTATGTTTGCTTCCGGTAGTTCCTTGGCCTTTCCATCCAAAAGCATAACTCTTGCCGTCTTCCCGGTCAGGCATCGATCCGGCACGAACTCGCGTCGGACGATGGTCGTGTTGCTCCCTGTGTCTCGTAAGACACGTGCGCGTTGTCCAAGCACCCGTCCTTCGACCACTGGTATGTTGTCGACTAAGAACATAGGTTGGTTCTCGCACTTCTTGGGGCATTCAGCAGCGCATGTCTCATCCTTGAACTTGGCCATCGGGAAGTAATCCTGTTTTTCTGTTCTATCATGGCACAAGACACCGACTTGTCTTTGCTCTGATCCTTGCAATCGGTGGCTTTGTGGCCAAGCCGCCCACATGTTTTGCATTTCACAGACTCTTTCGGAACCGCACGAAAATCCGGAGCGCTATGTCATTTGCGGTGACGCAGAAAGCAACTCGGCTGTTTGTACTGTGACATAGCACCGGGTTCATTTGCCTTCTTTGTATCATCTGCGATTTCACCAATGTTATTTACTCCCTGTGCTTCGAAAAAGCGGTCGGTGCACTCTGAAAGGGATGTAAGGGTTTTGCATTCCCTCTCTTTCAGGAAGATGGCCAGCTTCGGATTACAGCAACGCAAGAATTGCTCGGCTATAACATGGTCACGAAGACCCTCAAATGTTTCGGGCACATCAGCCATCTCAATCCAGTTATCAAAATAGCTCGAGATCCTTGCTGCTAGTTGTTTCCCTGTTTCGCCATCTTCAGGCCGGGCTTTCCGAAATTTGTCTTTATATCCTTGTGCCGTGAATCTGAAGCGCTGAAGTAAGGCTTTTTTCACTTTATCATAGTCGAGGGCATCGTCAGCAGTCATTCGACCAATGACAGTGAGTGCCTCGACAGTTAAGCACATGCTTACGGCTACTCCCCATTTATCTCTTGGCCATTCTTGCCCAGTATCCACGTGTTCAAACCTCTGCAAATACGCGTGCAGGTCATCGCGTCGCTCGTCAAATAGCGGTAGTAACTTCTGCGGATTCAGGCATGACGGGTTTGCCGATGGGGCGAGTGCTGCCGCCGCAGATGGCTGACTTTGAGCACTTTCCTGAAGCTCGAGCTTAAGTTGGAGGATTTGCAGCTGCCTCTCGTCTGCTAACCGTTGCCTCTCGTCCGCTAACCGTTGTCTCTCGGCTGCTTCTTTGGCCTCTCCTCTCTCAGCTGCGCGCTCATCTCTCTGCCTAACTTGCTCTCGCTCAATTCATTCGCGAAGTTCCGCACTAGACAAGCCTAACTGAGCTGCTACAGCCGCTAACTTATTGAGATCGATTGATTGATTTGTGGGGTTTAACGTCCCAAAACCACCATATGATTATGAGAGACGCCGTAGTGGAGGGCTCCGGAAATTTAGACCACCTGGGGTTCTTTAACGTGCACCAAAATCTGAGCACACGGGCCTACGACATTTCCGCCTCCATCGGAAATGCAGCCGCCGCAGCCGGGATTTGAACCCGCGACCTGCGGGTCAGCAGCCGAGTACCTTAGCCATTAGACCACCGTGGCGGGGCAACTTATCGAGATCGATGTCTCTCGTCTTGTGCTGCGTGCACACACCTGACTGGCGATTTCCGCGTTCGAGATGTTACTGGCGGGATCCTGGCAGGCTCGCCAAGTTTGTTATGGTGTAGTGAGGGCCCAGGATCCGGAATAAATCAACCGGCAGTCAGGTGACTCTGTACACACAACACAGACTTCAACACAACCGATAAGTCTTACAATTCACACACAACACACTATAGCGTTCCCTATTTACATGCCAAACGTCTTGCGCGCCTCGGCACATGAACTGTCTTATGCCAAACGTCCTACGCGCCTCGGCACACGAACTGTCCTACTCGCCGTTATGACTGTTGCCGCTGCGGTGAGGTCGGTCGTCACCGGTGTTCCTTGTGCAGTCACGCTGCGTTGACCGTGGTGAGGTGGTGGTGGTGGTGGTGATGGTGGTGCTGCAGGCCGGTAGATCACCAGGCCACTGCAGTGCAGGTTAATGGCCCGTCGCCAACATGAGCCGCGGCCACCTCGTGCCACCACTCGGGCCCCAGGGCCTCAGGCCACGAACAGACTATGCTGCTGGTCCCCGTGTCAGCGCCGGCCACAGAGCGGGAAGCCAGCTCACCAGGTCCGCAAGACTGCCGGACACCTGGTTGAGTGACGCAGCCCGAAGCAGGAAGCCAGCTCACCAGGTCCGCAAGGCTGCCGGACGCCTGGTTAAGCGATGTCGCGACCCGAACCGCCGACCAGCAGCTGCCGTTCGAACTGTGTCACGCTCCAACCGCCCGAGCCGCACGCCCCGCTCGCGCTTCCTTTTCCTCGTCTTCGCCTCCAAGGCATACCGCAGAGCAGAACTGCCGTTCCCTCTTCGCCCCGTCACGGGCCACACAATCTACATCATCACACGTACCAAAGGTTACGTGATGATGAAGGTTCCGTGGGACCGACGCAGTCAAGGTACCGTACTTGGAATGGCGTTTGCGGTCATGTGAGGGGAGTGATTGGCACTCGATCGGCCACCTTTCTACTCTCAAATTTCTGGCATGCATGGCAAGACTGACAATGCTTTTTGATGTTCGACATCATTGTCGGCCAAAAGAATACACTACAAACGCGCTCTTTCGTTTTCGTTGCTGAAAAATGCCCGCCAAAAGGTTCATCATGACCGAGAGCCAGTACTTCATCGCAGCGTACTTCAGGTAATACAAAATGGTTGCGCTACCTCCCGTTCAAGAGTTCCCGGTGGAACAATAGCCCCCCTCCCCTACCTCTGTAAACATTGCGTGTGTTTTCTCACGCCCCTGCTTCCACAGCAAACGTAATGAGCTTTCCTCTTCTTGGTCTTTCGCGAACATTTTATTCCACCCCTCATTAATCATTACTTGTCCTGTCACAGAAACCGCTCAAAATTCCGTTGTATCTGGCTGGTGCGCCGGCTTCTCTTTAGCATTAATCTCGTCTTTATGATCACTTACCTCGGCAGTATTCTACTCTGCTCTCACTATCAAAACCGCCGATTCCCGCGATTCACTTCGCGTCTAATTAACCTTTTCCAGCGTGTACGGTGTAAGTAGAGCATCTTCTCCTTCCGCGAGTTCATCGGTGAGTGCGCACAGTCCAATCATCTCCGGCGCAGAGCCTAACCACCGGGATTGTACAGCGCTAACGGTACCCGCATTAGGTCTACTGCAACTGCCTGCCCAAATGCTCCTCTCAAGGCCTACCATCCCGGCTGCCTGACCGGGATTTCACCTGGAGGGAGAGGTCTCTGCTGCTTCGTTTACGCATGGGCTGCTCCTGGCCTGTGGCGCGGCGTCATCGGCTTGGCAGAGCCTCCTCCCCTGCGTGCCCTTCGTGCGGGGCAGATCAAACCACCAGCACCTGTTATGTGTTTGCCCCAGCGCTTCGCACACAGCAAGGCGTCTTGCTCGCCACACTCCATCGCCATGGTCGGCCCACGACTACACAGAGGGACCTTCTCGTTCTTGCAAGGCACCACACCCAAATTTTCAAGGCTGTTCTTCCCTTCTTTGAGACCACTGAACTAGACAAGCAGCTATAGAAGCCACCCACCATGTTCTTCGTCATGGACGCCATTTCTCTTCTTCTTTTTTCCTCACATTTTTTTGCCCTCTTCATTACCCTCCTACAGGCGCTGAGCCGTGCACCCAATTACGGCTGCAGAAGTTGCATCTTTTCCTTTCCTGAACCTCTCTCTCTCTTTTATATAAGTTTCGCTGATTGCGGCAGTAACTTTTCTATGATCACTGTAACGTCCGCCCCTGAATCTAAACATGCATCGAACTTGCGACCCGCACTTATCAGTTCTCTCCATGTTCACCTTGATATTCCAGCCCCACCATGTCCAGGCACTAATCTCTCCTCCACCTGTTCACATGCTGCCCTCTCGGTGAGTCTCTCCGGATGCAAACGGTCTTGTCCCTCTTCCACTGCCGACCATGTCGTTTGCGAGCACTGCCGCTGATAGTGTCTGCTTTCCCCGAAAGCATAGCATCGAAAGCCTGTTCTCTGGTTTCTCTGAGCTATCCTATCTGTCGAGCGGTCATTGAACATGTCCCCACTTTTCGAACGTCTAGTAGCTGGATTTCGTGGCTTTCTATAACTCGTGCTCGCATCATACTTCTACGCTAACTTCGCAAGGTCATCAAGTCTGAGCCATTCTGTTGTCTCATGTTGATTGTTTGATTGATTTATTTGTGGGGTTTAACGTCCCAAAACCACCATATGATTAGGAGAGACGCCGTAGCGGAGGGCTTCGGAAATTTTGACCACCTGGGGTTCTTTAACGTGCACTCAATTCTGATGTTGTCTCATGCTAAAACACGCATAAGCTGCTTGACTAAGTTTTTGATGAGCAACGCCCACAGCTTCTGAACACTGCTAATTTCTCTACTGCGCGGATAATAATCAAGCAAACTCTCAAGTCTCGTGGCAAACTGCTTTCATGTCTCATCACGTTTCGGGCAGGCGTAAGAGCGGCGTTCTTATTCCTCAGGTGTGAGCTTAAGTTAATGTAGGATTAGATTGCAAACCTCCTTGTATGAAAGTACTTGGTGCTCAGATCAATTTGCCACCAATGTGCGGCTATTTTCATTCAGAAATGGCATGATGGCAGTGCCTTTCACATGTTCAGGAATGGCACAGCTTCTAACCATTGTTTCAGCACTGTGGAACCACACAAACAACAGCTCATGGGAAACCAGCATTGGCGGAAGAACTGCTCGCAACTGATCTGCACAGCGTGCCAAACCAGACATGTTACTCCGCTCCACCTCAACTTCTGTCTGACACTGAAGGTTCAATTTTCGTAGCTCAATTTGCAGCTTCAAACCCTAAATTTCTAGTTCGTTCATTCGAACTTGAACATCAGTATCCGCGCTTTGCCGAGCAACCACATTTGCGGTAATCATACGTGCCGACGCCTCACACGATATGACTCCTGGTCTTCAATAGTCCCTTGTGCCCTCTGACTTCTCGTCACCCTATCACCATGGTCCTCGCGGAAAAAATGAAATAGGGACCCACCTGTGGTTCACTGTGTGTAGGCGAGTTGCCACATTATCTCCAGGTAGAAGTTCCAGTCTGCAGGTTGTGGAACCAATATTCAACTGTAGTTGCATGGACACCTTGGATGTATGTCTCTGCGTTGATAAGTGTGCTGGTCGCTGATAACATGCTGGTTCTCTCCATAACTCCAGTAGCCACCAGCTGCTCGGGGCGAGAAGCCGATGTCCGAGCGTAAGAAGCCGTCACTCTCAATTCCGGCTCAGCTGGTCGTCAAGGTTGGTGTTCTGCCGAGTTCAGGTTTCTTGAAATGCATATGGCGTTACCTGATGATCCTTTTTTTTCACCCCCACTTTTGGCTTTCGGTGTGTGTGTGCCACAAGGGCAGGATACCTTTCGTCCTCCAGGAAGCCGACCCGACAACCTGTCGACTCGTCCAGTTAGGATTGGGATGATGGGCATAATCTCGATTGTTCAGATGGCCACGACGACCCATTGAAGGACTAGACAGGCCCAGTTGCTCTCTTTATTGCAAAATTCATTTTATTTAGACAGTGACTCTTTTTTTAGAAAGACCGGGGCGGCCACTAAACCGACCGCACAGTAAGCACTGGGCTTTACTAACGTCGGCGTTATTTGCCGAGCCCTTTGTATACTCCAAACATTGACACCAACTACTCGGTGTACTATCAACCTTAGATCAGAGTCGGCGCCAAGCACGACCTATGCCCCTGCTTGACGATCTAGTTCTCGAGCACCAAGCTCCTCTCCATTTTAAAGGCGATAGTCTTTCTTGGGGACCTTCCACGCAAAAAGCTTTGGTCTGTCTGTCTGTCTGTCTGTCTGTCTGTCTGTCTGTCTGTCTGTCTGTCTGTACATTTGTTTGTTTGTCCACCGTTACCGCGAACCAGGTACTCTAAACAGAACCAGCAGATTCCCTGAACGGCCGACCCCATACGCAGCGCCCACCAATGTTGCTCAAGGAGCAGCGTTCATACATACGTATAGGATTGTCAATTAAAAAGCCATAATCGCGCATATCTGAGGCATCATAACAACACGTATATATTCTGCATGTTCGTCGTTTACTAGAAAAGGCGCACACCAGTAATTCTAAGGATCGTAGCGCTTATCACACTGCGCTGACCATGAAACGCTTGTACCAAGAAGCGAGTGTTTCCCACGCTTTGCTAAGACAACACGGTGGTGACACCTGCCCGTCGCTTTTCGTTCTACACCTTATCACCTTTGAGACGGGCGCGCGCTTTGTTTATCAAATAAAACTGCCAGATGGCGTTCACGTCTCACGTGTGACGTGACTTGTTGCGCTTATTCGCCTCCGCTGTACGCTCGAGGCACTCTAACGAGCACCTCCGGAATACCATTCACCGATTTTCTTGCGCAGAACATCAAATAAATGATTTGTTCATTCTCTCCACACGCACGACTATAATCTTTCGACGACATTTGCAGATTACGGGCAGATACGGGGCGAATTTTTTCTGTATATCATACATCCCGTCTTATCTGAGACTGCCTCGTGGGACGAACCCCTTCTCGATCCTCCACCAATGCAGCAAACATTTCTACTTCCCTCAAAGACGTGCCTCCCCCTCTTCGTTCCCACACTTGGCTATTCTCATCCTCAAAGAAATCGGCTGAAAAAGAATTCCGTCATTTTGTCAATGTACAGCTTAAAGATACTTTCGTGCGACTACAAGCCTGGCTAGACAGCTGGTTGGCTGTCTGAAGTAAGTACACATGATGCTGCCGTCTATCCACACGTTTTGCGACAGCATGGCGCCACATTGTCTTGTCTGCAGTGGTGTCGCGACTCTGGCCACTTATTTCTCAGTCAGGCTCACAGTGAGAACGCTTCCACCACGCGAGTAGCTGAACAGCACAAGGTGCGGTATAACAAAAGGTCTCAGGTTTTGGCAACAAAATCACTTTCAGAGGCGAACGGCATAGTCCTTGTCCGCGTAGCCTCTTTTAACTAACTTCCCTTTTCGTTGGGCGCCGTTTTCCAACTGGCCATCCTTCGCGTGCCACAAAGAAAGCTCTCAGTTTATGAAACTTTGTCTTTGATATACTAGTTGGCATTTCTAAGAACGAGTGCGAATGGTTACAGAGTGGAAGCTCTCACTTTTCGCGTGATATCACAAGATGTACAGCAAAACATTACGGTTGTGGGTTACGATATCGTCATTCTGAAATTGAACGTCATACATTTTGTATTCGGCAGTGAGCTTTCTATCTTCGCGATGCAAAGCTTGCTCCCACCAGGTGAATTGCGTCAGATTTTTTCCAGGCCTGTCATGCTGAACTCTAACTGGTTTACATCCCAGAAAAGATAAAATCATGGCACGCTAATGATTCACTCAACCATAGCGAATTTCAAACATCAATATAGCAACATGGTCTCAACCCGTTATGCCCATCCGGCCACTCTGCTGGGTTATTTGTGTTGGATGTTACAATTATCTTTTAGAGTGTGGCTTGATAATGGCATCGAACAACGTTGTCAGATTATTTACTGTTTCTTCACATATACTTCATTCGCGCACTGTATATTATTTGAACACAATAGCGCTAAAGAGCTCCTTTTGTGGTAATTCTGATGTCACTATGGTCGTCTCCGGTTGCAAGTGAAAGAAAAACATCATTTTGTCCTTGACCGAAAATTCCAGAAATCTGCCAAAAAAATAAATAAGAAACTTCAGTATGAGTGAGAACTGAATTCAGGCTGTCGCCGTGGTATTCAGACGTAGTGCCTCAGAGACACGCCATTGGTCGAAACTGTTTCGAACAAAAGAAAACATAATAAATGCCGTGTAGTAGAAGTTATTAGCAATGTTGTGCACATCTTTAGATGCTTATCTAATGCAATCGTCCTTAAAGCACGCAATATTGCATGGCAGAGCCGTAAAATCACGCCAGACGTCAAAACATGTGAAATGCGCTATTGGTGGGTGCTTGAAAGGCCCACCCAATACAGAGCGCTCAAACAAACGTTCGTGTGTTGCCTTACGCACTTGCACTGAGCCCCTCACTGATTCACAAAAGGAACAATTAGAGCGTAGTCGGCACTTGAAAATTGTATTTCCATTAAACATTATACGAAGCTCAGGCATCTTTTTAGTTAAGTAATTGTTGTATTTATAACAATGTGTAATTTTTGTCACACAATATATAAAATACTCAGTGGCAGTACGTCCACCATATCCACCAAATGCTGCTGCAGCTAATATTCACAATGAAATGTAATAATATATTTTATTTGCGTGACAATATAAACTATCTGATAACGTGCAAGGCTAGACAGCAAATTTTTTTACAATCGTCCGTCTACAAGCCCGTCGTCGCAGGGCGGAAGAGACAGCGGGTTATAAATATGAGCTTCTTAAGTTGTTTAGCAGATTTTCTCTAGGCTCAGCAACTCTTTAACCGTGTTTACAAATAGAATAAATAGACTATTCAGAAACAAACGGGCTGCGGGAAGCGCAGTCATCAATGCCGTCACCACTGTGGGTCCCTGGCGCAAAGCAAGTCGGCGTACCTCATTGTTGGTAAATCTGCTCTTCCTCGCTACGCTTCACTAATGACAAAGGGGTTTTCGTGCAAGAAACTAGGTAGTGCCAAAGATAGTTCGAGACAATTGTAATTCAGCGCACCATTGACGAAGACCGCTCGCACGTCACTGTCGCTGATTACCACATGGGCTGGCCACGGGAGCAAGGACTGACTACAGCGCCACTAGTTCTCGTGACCGCAACGCACCCTGCCTCTCCGTCAGAGCATTTAAAGTAGGTTTATTCTAGCAATGGTGCCTAAGGCAGCACTTAGGCAACGTTACTATAATAGCGTTACTAGTTACTTCACCCTTCTTAGCAAATAGTTCAAAACAAAGTCTACTCAGCCGAATGACAAAGAAATAGATCTGTGAGTTAATGAGTTATCTGTATTATTTCTCCAAGAAATTGTTGAGGTATATACGGTTCACAGACTGTCGTTTGTGCATATCGTATTATTAACCCAGCACTCTCTGCAGTCTGTTGGATGTCCCTTTGGTGCCTCCGGGTATACATCAGTGCATAATGTGTGTCATAACTATTCTAAAAATGCTGTTAGTAGCGCTTGGGGTGTGGTGTTCTGTGTGTCGGTATAGCCTCTTCGCTCTGCATAAATACTATGACCACGACGTTTTTGGTTTGAAACAGACGTGTCTAAAAAATAAATAGAAATATTTTCTGCCTATTTTGCATAATGTGATTGCCCTTATCAAACTTCCCATTGAAGTCAGTAAAGATGACATGGTGTCCATCTGTTCACATTTATGGAGATTCAAATTTTGCGTTACTTGTATTCGCAAGCATCTTGACAAGTATATTAATGGGATGGTCACGTTTACACAAGGTATTCTACTGACAAAAATAACCCACCTATCAGGAATAGCTTAATTTGTTCATTGCACTCCTACAAGATCGGATTTTATCTCGGTGAGCAAGTCTCAGTGAGCATGTCAGATCATGAAGTCAGAGCGTACTAGCTCCCATTCAAATGTACCTAAGCACCTATAGCTAAGCTGGTATGATATTACTCGTCTATTGATATTGCTTAGATGATAGCCAAGACGTCCCAATTATTATAAAATGCTGTTGAACAGTCAATGTAGTTATGCTTGAACACTCTTCGCGGTAATTACAGGGTCAGCTGTGTCATCTTCAGTGGTGAACGCGATGAATCTAAACCTAACAACGTGTTTTCTTTTGTAACGCTCCTCTAGATATCACCAATGAGTACAAAGCCTGACAGCTGCAATGGCATTCCGTCATTTTAGGTGTAAGAAGAGAACGGTGACGCTAAGTGGTTATTGATTACAGCGCTTCGAACGATCAAATGGGAGTTAACTACTGGCTTGGCAGAAACTAATCATTCTGTAGCGGTAATGAAAGCGTACTCGTGTCTTATTCTCACGGAAACAACGATGATCTCTTGTAACTAGTAATTTGGCGCATCGATCGGGCTCTCCCAACTTGTACAGCCTGTTATTAATTACGTTACGTGACACGGAGGGAAAAGATGGTGAATTGCCGGTATGACGCCTACTGCACGTCATAATTATTTCATGTTTTCACTGTGGCTTACTCTGCTCTGAGGGATACTCACCTTATATTAGCGTATCATTCTCCTTGCCCTGCTTTCAGCGAGGTCGCTGCCGAGAGCGGAAGCCAAATTGCACAAAAAAGGAGCAAAATAAGCCGGTGTGTTTTCGTACAAAACTTCAAAGTACCAAGAATATGTGACTGGTATAGCGAAATTCTGACATATCGTTTGCGTGTTGTTGAATTCATTAAATTATCTTTATTCGCCAGCTTCAGCTCGTTGAAATCCCAAAAGTCCTAAAATCACTTTAGGCATCTTACTCTATGTAAATCAGACAGCTTATAAAGGAGGAAACCCTTTGTGCATTTTGTATAGTTTTCTGTAACAGCCATCATATGTTCAACATGCGAAGTTGTGTTCTCAACCACAAAACGCAACGTCACACTGGCAGAACATATAGCTCTGGTTCAGGTTTAAGGCCAAACTAAGGTAATATTCATTAGGAGCTCTCGTTCCGATTCAAGCTGCCCAGCTGATGATATTATTCTCTTCACAGCCGAGTCACAACAGCCATAGCCACCTGCCGAAGTGAGAGTTGAACTACCATAGTTGTGTCATGAACTATACCGAAAAAATTATCAACTTTTTGTAATCAAACGTGCGGTAAAACTGAGAATTGAAATATGACCTGCGCCAAAGTGGGTAGCTTTAATGATTCTAACATTAACATCATTTTCAACCGCCAATACGAGCAAAATCAGTGTCAGTAAAGAAACTGTGAGTATAATCATTCGCAGCCGAAATTGGCTAAATAGTTCCGCGTTTATAGATGGTTTGCTTAGGCAAGAAGATAGGATGATTACGGTAGTGAGGGACACACCTAAAATGTTCTAACAGGAGACAAACACCAAGTTTGTACGTGCTCCTTTACAGTTGTGCTAAATTGTTTCAAAGATGTCAGAGAATGCCAATTTCCCAGTAGGTATGTTATGAGTAGAAAGTTCAGGTATATAAAATACTAATAAGAGAAACGCGCAAGCAAGCCGACAAAAGAGAGAGAGAGATAAATAGAGAGGAAAGGCAGGGAGGTTAACCAAGCTTGGCTCGGTTGGCTACCCTACACTGGGGGTGGGGGAAAGGGAAAATAATAGAACGGAAAGAGATAGAAAAGAAGAGGAGTAAGAAAGAGAAGCATGAATTGTCAGTTCGAGACTGCACAGCACCGTCTCGCACAGTTCTTTCACAAGCGGTCGTGAAGTCTGGTGGTCCTTAAAAAGTACAAGAGGGCTTTCGTGGCTTTGCGCGTATGGGAAGCCGTCGGCCAAGGTCCCAGGATCTTCTCTTCTGTAAGCGGCCGTGAATACAGCCAACAGAGCTTGGCTTCCATAATACGTCGTTCGGTCTGTTATGCTGGGCAATGACATAGAATGTGCTCAAGCGTTTCCTCGCAGGCGCAGATGTTGCGTGCCGAAGTGCTCGCCATTCCAAGGAGACGAGAGTACGAATTCGTAAATGCCACGCCCAACCTCATGCGAAAAAGTAAAGTTTCAGCGCATCGTGGGAGCCCGGACGGCAAATGAAGTTGCAAGTTTGGGCCGATCGAATACAGGTGCGTGTTGGAGAAACCCTGCGTATTCCATTGTATGAGAGATATACGGCGAGAGAGTTATTGTAGTAGCCTTGCAGCGTCCGTTCTCAAGAATGGTATGGGCGTGCGCTGGTCTTGGTCATGAGCCGATCGAGCAGCTTCATCCGCGCGGTCATTGCCGACGATTCCGCAATGACTCGGCAGCCACTAAAATACTATATCGTGACCTTCCTTGAGCGCTCCGTGGTAGTCGTGCGTTATCTGATATACTGATTGTTCGTGTAACCCGTGCTGCATAACAAACCGTAGTGACTATAAGGCTGAACTGGAGTCGCAAAAGATGGCCCATTGGTTAGGTTGCTGGCGAAGAATTTACTTTACTGCAGCTTGAAGTGCTGCGAGCTCTGCTGCTGTCGACGTCGCGGTGTGAGAAAACTTGTACTGAAGCAACACATTTTCAGATGGAACAACCACTGCTCCTGTGGAGCTATTGGAATTAGTGGAGTCATCGGTGTAAACATGTATGCGGTCGAAGTACCTTTCGTCCAACCGACGCAAAGTCAATTGCTTCAGGGCCAGCGTTGACATGCATGCCTTCTTAAAGATTCCAGGAACTGATAAGCGCACGTCAGGTTGTCGAAGACTCCATGGCGCAGTTGCTGGATGCATCGCAAGTTTGATACCAGGCGGTAGTATGTCCTGATGTTTTGTCACGATACCGCAGTACAAAGAATGGGGCCTCCGAGCTGTCAAACACGCTAAACGATGTGACGGTAGCCGTGATAAATGCCGAATGTGCGCTCTCAGCGTCTCGACAATGATGTGCGTTGTGACCGGTTGTTCTTGTGCAATAACAATAGTTGACACTGTCGATGAGCATCTTGGAAGGCCAAGGCATGTCCGATGTGCTTGGGCTTGTACGCTTTGCAGTGCATTGATGTTAGTCCTGTACCTCGCAACATTGTACTGATTGTGCTTCGTGCAGAAAAATTAACAGCTTTGCGGCAAAGGTCAACCAATGAACGCAATAGCAAGAAATGGGAAAGTCATGCGCAGAATGGCAAGCAGATCAAAACGTGTCCCGCGTTTCTCACGCAAACATAACACACGAAACGTACTCACAGGTACAAATGAACGCAAGCAAGGGTCCCAGGTGTTGCTTCCCTGTGTCTGAAAAGCATGCTCTTTTCGCAGACGAAGACAGAATTGTTCCAGTGAAAACCAAAAGCCAGCCAAGACGTATGATGCTCTCCATCGCGAGATAAGGGCGTGTGAGTGGGCGTCCACCTTCTTCTCTCCGTGAGGCGAAGTACCCGTGGGAAATGAAAGCACCCGCCGCCACATCGTAACAATGTCGCGACGCGTGCTTATTACAGCATCTTGCCGGAAATGCTTAAAACACGATAGTTCTTTTGCGCAATGCCCGTCACCAGCGCTAAGTGGTAGACATAAATGACTTGCCGTTTGCTCGTTCAACAAGGTGCTCCTCTGTGGTTTTGTGGATAGCGCCTCGCATTCACGGCTCCGAGGTCCCACGTTCGATTCCGCACACCAGAGTGTTTTCCTGTTTTTTTGAAATGCGAAGCATTCCTTAACAAACTTCGGCGACATTGAGCGTATCTATCATCTATCTATCTATCTAGCCACCTACGACTTTTAGCTCTCCAGGCCGTTTAAATAATGGTATCAATACCACACTTGTTATGGCATAACATTAATGTATGAAAAACATATTTGACTTATTATAACATGAAAATCTTGATGTAATTGTGACGAATTTCATGATTTACAATTGATGGTCCTGCAGCTTTTGCGGTTGTTTCGTTCACATGACATGTTGCAAAACTAGCATGGTATGACATGACTGCATTACAAACACAAGCGACAGACCCTAACATGAAAATCATGACATGCGTGTCATGTAACAACATGTCTACATGCCACACTCATGATGTGCTCGCGGCCAATTCGCTAGCTTCACTTATACCAAGTTTTGTATTACGGGATGTGAATGGATGACAAAGGTATGATACTGGTGCAAACATGATAATCATGAGATGCGTGTCATGTGAGAACATGACTACATTGCACAGTCAAGGCGCAAATACATTTCGACGTGACGTGGTGCGCGCGCTCGCCGGCGTTCATTTTGTCACATCACGCCGGCGTTGGCCCCGCCGCGGTGGTCTAGTGGCTGAGGTACTCGGCTGCTGACCCACAGATCGCGGGATTGAATCCCGGCTGCGGCAGCTTTAGTTCTGATGGAGGCGGTATTGTTGTAGACCCTTGTGCTCAGATTTAGGTGCAGTTTAAAAAACCCCAACTGGTCGAAATTTCCGGAGCCTTCCACTACGGCGTCTCTCGTAATCATATGGTGGTTTTGGGAGGTTAAACCTCACATATAAATCAATCAATCAATTATTCAATATATCTATCTATCTATCTATCTATCTATCATTCAAGGCCGGCATTTCCACGCCAGGCGCCGGTCCTGCCATATACTCGCAGGCACGCACCGCGCTGCGTTGCTTTGACGCATTCGTGTTTCAGCGTGTCCAGCATCCCTCCGTCACGAAAAGAGGGAGACTCAATGTTGTCAGGGTAACGCATCCGCGCGAAATGCAACACGTCACATTTCATGCTGGTTGCCGTGAGGCCGTGCCGACGGACGCTGATTGCGCCAGGCGCGCCTGGCGTCAAGCTCTAAAGTGCTCGCGCTTGATGCACTCGCGGCCGTTTTGCTAGCTCTACACATACCAAATCTGGTGTTACGTGACGTCAACGAATGACGAAAGTAAATGGCTGGTGCAAACATGATAATCCTTGTACGCGTGTCATGTAAGAAACATGACAGCATACCGCGCTCATAGCGTGCTCGCGGTCGTTTCGGTTGCTCCACATATACTAAACTAGGTATCACGTGATGTAAATAGATTAAGATGGTAAACGACACTTTAAAACTTGATACTCCTGACACGGAAGTCATATATGACATCAATTACCTCCACCTTGTTTATTTGATTGATAGGTGGAGTTTAACGTCCCAAAAGCACCATATTATTATGAGAAACGCTGTAGTGGAGGGCTACGGAAATATCGACCACCTGGGGTTCTTTAACGTGCACTCAAATCTGAGCACATGGGCCTACAACATTTTCGCCTCCATCGGAAATGAAGCCGCCGCAGCCGGAATCGGATCCCGCGACCTACAGGTCAGCAGCCAAGTATCTTAGCCACTAGACCATCGCGGTCGGCCTACCTCTACCTCGTAACATTGTGCTGATTTATACTTACATATCAACCTTTCTCAGTCGTGCTTCGCATATCATCGATGCCCACTGTACTATAAATGTGCAGATTTTTTTTCTATTTTGCACTTTCATATATATAGATACGTATTTATATACGGTGAGTGAAGGTGACGCGCACATCGACGCTGACACCAGCGGCAAAATCAGGCTGAGAGGGTTCACATAATTGCTAATACATATAAAATGAACTGAACTGTCACAAAAATGAGCAAAAAGTAAATAGCTGCTATCCGATGCCAAGCAGACTGGAGCTGACACCGGTGAAATACACGCGCATTGCGATAAGGCGTATTTTGATATTCCGCACCCTTCGGGATTACCACTTCACGAAGCTGAATGAGTAGTCTCCGACTGACACCAACAGGTTATTATTTTCTCATTGGCAGTGATGATGTTTCCTCATTACAATGTTCTGCTCTGAAGCACCTCGTGAGGCTGTCCAGAAATTTAGGGGGGTCTACGGGCACAGCTGGTTTGTGTACCTGGGCAAAAACGTGTCTCTGCCCTTTCTTGTTTGGTTTGTGCAATTCAGGTCAAAACAGACCGTATAGCGTGCAACGCTCATATTTGTTTCCTTGTCTTCTTTGAGATTTCCATCGAAATGCGCTTCCTTAATTTATGATCTCACAGGCAAATGCACTGTAAAAAAGCAGACTATGCACGGCTCTGCCCGGAAAGTTCTGACGTACCACGTACACAACTCTCTTCACAACGGTACGCGAGTTCTCATCGTTCATGATACAAGGTGAGCACAACGAAAGTAGCTTGATTTGATTCTCTTAGGAACCTTGGCAGGAATCTTATCTGACGAATCATATAACCACTTCTTTGCACGTCAGAAGACTCTCAACGGTAACAATTCTACGTGGGTCTAATCAGACAAAATGAAGCGTCCAGAGACTCTACAACAGCTTTATCAGATAAGTAGAAACCATTTTTTCTTCCCGAGTTACCACTCCAGCTCAATTATAAAGGTAAATATGCAATCCAGAGTTCGTCACACACGTGAGCTTTCGTCCACATTGAAGAGAGGCTGTCTCATAATCATAGGAAGGTTAGGTTAGGTTAGGTTTCAGCGAGAGCAAGATCTCTGAACTTTGTAAGGACACAGCGTCAGAAAATCGAGACAAGATTGTTTATGGTCCGCCATGGTGGATCATTGGTTAAGGTGCTTGGTTGTCAACCCGCAAACAAGTAAATACATGGAGCAATACAGAAGATTTATGTAATGCGTTCACGTCTTTGTGTAGGACACGAAATACGTTGCACCCCAAAGAAAATTTGAGACACGCACTGAAAGCGCTACACGTTACACATTATAAGCGTGTCTGCTTTGTACGTTTGAGCAAACGACTTGCAGGCCTGTTCACCCGCTGATTGCTTTGGAAATGCGTCCCGTCTCACTCAGGCCCCTTTCTCAGTCTGTTTCTTTTGTATTGATTAGTCTGTGAATACTAGAACAGAGCGAAAAGGTAACATGGCCCTTTGCTGCTTTCACACTTTTATCTATATCCACTGGCTACTTGAGGATGATGCGGGAGTCATTGAGCCTTTTCAGAAGTATTTGGCAAGGTCAGAATATTTGGATCCTAAGCAAAGGGTGTTCGTTGATGCATTGATCTTCTCGTATGCCTTTAGCTGATGCAAAACGCATAGAGTGATGATGCGGATCTGGACTCTGCGGCACGTATCACCACATTGGTCTTGATTTCTTGCCAGATACACCCATCCGTCAAGTTAGCGCGGTGTTGTCTGACGGCTCAAATATTCGCACTGATTAGGTAACGCAAAAATGTTGTTTTTATTGAACATATCAAAATAACGAAGAGAGGACTAGAGGTAAATATAGCGGTAATTTCAATACCAGAGGCAAAAACCTCTTAACGCTTTAAAAACTATTTTCGAAAGAGGCATATACGTTTTCCTGATTTCCAGTTACTTATAGAAAGGTTAGGTTAGGTTAGGCTAGGTTAGGTTAGGCTAGGTTAGCTTTCAATGGGAGCAAGATTACGGAAATTTCAAAGAACACAGCATCAGAAAATTAAGACAAGATTATTTGTGGTACGCCATAGTGGATCAGTGGTTAAGACGCTTGGTTGCCGACCCGCAAGTCGCGGGTTTGATCTTGACATTGGTGGTTGCAATTTGAAGTAGGCGTAGAGACCCGTGGCCTGTGTGATCTCAATGCACACTGAAGAACACCAGATGATCAAAATTTTCGCAGCCCTCAACTGGGGCATGCCTCATAATCGAATTGTAGTGTTGGGACGTAAAACAACACAAAATAAAAAAATTTCTTAAAATATTTGGATTCTTCATGTTATCAGGAAGCTTGATGTATACTTGTCGGCCACGCTTTTACTGCACGTATTAGTCTCAAGCTGTTATCCAGAAACCTCTGCGTCCTGATTTTCTCAGGCTTAGTTATTTGCTTGAAGGATTACGAAAAAAATGCTATGTAAAGATAATATAATAAATCGTGTTAACCTAATATTCCTGTGTTTCACATAGCAAAACAAGGTGATTTTACCGGCTATCCTAATTTGTCACACAGTTTTCAGGAATGACTTTACCAGAAGCAAACCTTGGTGCATTTTGTTTCAACAATACTGTAGTAACCACTATTAAATTTTTGTGAAAAACTTTTTTGTCACTTTCTTATACTTGCAACTCAACAGCTGGACACAAAGAGGCTCATATTGAGGTTGCAAGTACTGTATAAGAAATGGTAGAAAGAAAAAAAAACGGATCGCACTATCTTGTGCACACTGTCCAACGGCACACAACTCATTAATCTTACACTGTCAGGAAGAAATCACCACGTTGCTCCAGTGGCTTGATGAATAGTAATAGTTGACCGTGGAACATGAACAATGATAGTGACATGCGGCGAAGCGAAAGGAATCGCTGCACAATCACGACACATTTTGTTGGTGCCCGACTCTCACCCTTTCCAATGCGTGGAGCACTGTCGCTGATAGAGAGAAAGAGGCAAAGCGGCGGCTTGGAATAAGCTAATTGAAAGGCGCAAAATTTTTCTTTTTTTTGCGGGTGGCTGTGGTGTTTTTTAGTAGTTTATTTTTTATGGCTTTCTTTTCTACCTGCGAAAAAGAGCACGTAATTATCACGTTGTTGAAATAAGCACACACAGATGTCGTTTCAGCAAGAGCAAATCATTGGGCCTTTTATGATTGAAATTGATTTTGCACTATTAGAGTAACAACAATATACACAATTAAAATTTTCGCTAACAAAAAATTTGTACTGGCTGCTTCACTATAATTGTACTAATATGCAGTATGTTTGGTTCAAGTGAAGCCCTTTCTTTTTTTTAATTGTTGTGCGTGACAGCTGGGTCATCCTGTAAAATTCTTCGTTTGGTTTATTCATCGCCTCGTTGTTGACATATGTAATAGTGAAAGTTTATATAGCCGCAAGGATGTCCTGTCTTCCGAAATTATTACTTGTACTCGATCGATGTGCAGTGCTAATGACTATATGGAAATTATTCGCTGCCTCCGGTAGAGCCTTCGCTCTAGCAGAGACGCGGTCTGCGCGCTTAAGACTTTTCCACGACGAAGCTGCGCATTTGCATACTCGGCGGGTTTCACGTCGATTCGGTCACCACTTGCCGACACAACGCTCACGCTGCTACTTGCCTCAAACGCTCCCTTGGGCACCCAGGGCTTCCCCCTCCTGAACTCTTTCTCAGACTATAGCACTGGTGTCGAAGTATGTGGCTTTATTGAGCGGCCAAGCAGAGCGAGAAGCGGCGAGTTCAGAGAAAGCTTCGAACTTGATGGCGCTAGTTTGGCCCAATTTGGCAGGCCACTTACCGAGTTCAGTCTCAAGCGCATAACGTTAGCCACAAGCGCCTGAGTAAATGCCGTCCTACGCCCGGACTACAGCCAAGAGATCTTGGAAGAACGTGATTCAGTTTCTCCAAGTCAAAGTTTGTTGTGCTCGCGTCCCTTTCTCTCCCGCAATGCAACTCTCTTTCATTCTATACACGAAGACCATACCCGCTCTAGCAGTGCATGGCATGCAACCAGAATTGTCTCACGGTAACCTGGAAGCGTAGCACGTTTGCAAGTTAGAAAGAGAACATAACTGGATTTCGGGCTAGACACACAGGGGTGCTGAAAAGTGAAGATTTTGAAAGAGGAAGTCAGCTGATCTACAACCTGTCTGACCTACTTTCTTGTCGAGCAGATTGAATCGGCAGTGACAGCAATTGAAGAAGAAGTGTGCGTAGTGGCATGTTTCCGTTTCGCAAAAATCTTGCACGCTAAATTCACGAGGTGCACGAAAAGGCAAATGTCAAACTTGAGCTTTTCCTAGGGTACTTCTTGTGGTTTACTAGGAAAGGGCCTTTGAACATCAGTTTCGCGACTGGAGAGTAAGTCAAACACCTTTGAGGTAAAAACGTGCTCGGGCCCGGCTAGAGCGTTACTTTTATGCCGACGCGGCGTCATGAAGTGTGAAGGCCAAGGGACGGTTACAGCTCTCTTTTAGTAGATTACCGAGTGTTTTAAATCGTGAACCTGGTGAACCAATTTCTCTAAACACAATAGGTACATACCTTGAAGTATTCTTGGAACCTTTACACCATAGAGTTTAACACACTAATACCTAGAGAAGAATCTGGCGCTCTGATTGTGTACCTCCATGGAAATCATGGGAAGTACAGGCTTCGGATTGGATAGGGTTAGCTAGCGAACTGTCTACAAACTTTTTTTCTACTGTTTAAGTTTCTTTCTTAGAGAAGCGCGGGTAGTGGAGGCGGTGAAAAAGGCTGAAGCAGTGTCTTTGTTGTTGGAAGAGACTGACGACCACTAGATCTCCTGATTTTCTGTAGCATTGGAGTTTTACGAGCCATATTGGACAGTTTACTTCCACACACCGCTGCGCATAGGTATAACGTCTCCCGCCAATGCAGGATATTGCTCGAGTTCATGTTTTTATGAGCGGGTTTTGCTTAAACTCCTTTTAAATCGACTTCCAGGCGATTATGGAGCTAATTAGATGCACCGTCACGCTTCGTTAACTCGGCTTCACAACAAATCCAGAAGAGCATTCGAGGCAGACCACTGGGACAGACGCACCAAGCGTCGCATAATACAAAACGATAAGTGTTCTTCTCCTAATACTGTACTGTTGTTTCCATGAATATGTGATACACACTTTCGAGAGAAAAACAAACATGTTTGTTTTCGTGTGTCATGCAAAATATTTCATTAAATCTTGATGTCAAACTTAGAACGCAATAGCAGATCGATGCATACCCTGATGGTTGAATTTGCCCTAGTTTCACTTTGCCGCCTGGTTAAACTTTTTTGCCTTAAAGTTTGCATGAAAATAATTGAAGCAAGTTTGAAATAAATTTAAATTCATATCACTTTGTTTCGCTCTAGGAAGAGGAACGCCGCGAATCATAAGAACGCAATCCATCTGAAGCTGATCCGAAGCTTGTACTTCCCATAGTTCCCAAGTGGGTACAAGAGCTGTGAAGGAGCTCACGTAGAGTCTAGCGCCAGGTTCCCCTCTAGTTATTACTGTGTGAAACTCTGTGCTTTATACAATGCCTTTTTTTACTTAGGCGAAATCTATCCTCATTATTCAAACACTTGTTATTATTGTAATTTGCTTTGAATATTTCACAAAATATTTTAAACACACGTTCTTTTTTCATGACGGTTAGTGTGTGCAGTCAAAAAATTTTAACGCCTTAAATTTAAATTCGACCGACTTGTACAGGCTTAACGAAAACAGGAATTACGGGCCACCTATCATACGAAGTTTTATTTTTCAATGAAAGCTTGTAGATACCGACCTGTATAGCTGGTCATGAAAGAACGGCACTTGTTGCGTTGGCTTCCTTTGTTCCCTGACATGACTCTATCACCACGAGGACTCGGTTTTTGCATTCCGTGCTGAGCGGTTGTGCCGCCAGCGTTCTCTGACACCAGCATAATTCCAGCCTATCGGCCCGCCGTGCGCGTTCTCTTGGCACTGTGTAGCTCTTTCCAAAAGGTCCTCCGTCCTCGGACTCCTTCGGTCTCTTTCGTATCTCTTCTCTCGTCTTTCATCACACGCGTGCGGTGAGTGCTCCGTCTTCAACATCTTTCTTCTTCTAGTATTCTTTTTATCGCCTTACCCCTTCCCCTGCAGAAGCTTAGCCGTGTCGCCCACAAGTCATACAGAAATTACCTCCTCTTTTCTTTCCTTCAAGAACCACTTACTACAACAACTACTACTACCATCTCTTCCTATACTATACTCTAAGCAGATGCGCTGTGATTTAGCATCTGTAATGCTTTCTGACTTCCTACTCACCATCACAACATCCCCGCCTCAATTTTCTTTCTCAACCCCTTAATAAGATATACTGCACATGCTAATGCCTTTCTTTTACCTTTCCTCCTTTGTCTCATTACTATCGTAACACGTTCAGATCTATTTCTAGGCTCACTTACATTCCCACCTCTAGCATTATATATTATGCAAGGCTATGGTAGGCTGCACCATCTCATTTCCGTTCTTCTCACCTCTCTTCTGTTCACACCACTCTCCTGAATCTTCACTTTTCTTACACACGCATCAATATACTCCACTACACATAGCCATGATACGCTATACAATCTATTGACATTTCCTTCCTCCTAACCCTATCATCAGAGCACCTATTCCTCCGAAAAGAATCAAGACGCAGCTGCTAAGGGAAGTGTCATTCAAGTTTTTCATGCTGGCGGAATGAAAGCGATCTTCTGAACTACGTGAATGTTTGAAATCGAGAATCCCACATTTCCGGTTAATTTCTCCTCCGAGAAAACTTAATTTATAACACGCGCTTTCATGATCACGAATTGGTCTTTTCGCTATAAAGGCTGATGAATGCTGAAGAGAACGTGAAGCATGCCAAGTCGATGCAGACCAAAAATTGTGTTCTGAAGATGGCCGTTGTTTCTACTGAAACAGCAAGCTTTCTTTATGAGACAGCACTGTGCAATGCGTAGTGGAGAAGGACACACATACAGAAATTGCAAAGAAAAACGAAGGCTGAATGCTGACGCCGCATGTCAATTGGTAAAGCATTGAACGCATGTAGGAAAGGTGGTGTTTCCTTCCCCACCGAAAGACGGTTTATCACTCACGTTGAGAATCTCTTTATAACTATTTATGTATAGAGTTCACTTTAAAATATTCTAAAGCTTCAATTAAGCTGTACCAGGCATGAAACAGCAAAACTGGACATCGGGAAGAATAATGTTTTTGCTTCTAGGTTGTTTTTAGGCCTTAAGTAAGTAATGCTGTTTATTCCATTGTTGCTTCTACGACGTTGCTAAGCATTTGCTAGGTTATAAAATGTTCTTTCAGCATTGATTTTTTGTGCACAGCTTCGGTAAAACCACACCAAACCTTAGATGTAATAAGTGGAGGTTCCTACCACGGGGCAGCATAGGTGGTGGCCGCCGTATCGTCACGCCCAATTTAGGCTTGATCAGCCTGTAAGTCGTGGCAGTCGAGCAGGGTCTCCTCCCCTTTTTTCTGCGCTGGACTTGTCATGTGGGTATTGGCCGGGTTGAATGGGCAGGCCTGCATTATGTAATAGGTCTCTGAATAAGCACCGTGTTATTGGTGTCTGGGGCCAGCTTCTGTTAAGTGAGGGCGAATCGACAATCTATTTGGACAAAGATTTTTAAGCTTTGTAGGAAGGAACCGATCACCGTTTAGAGCAGAGCTATTATGCTCAATCTTGGCCGTATATGCCAGAGAGAAAATTATCATCATTATGAAGTGGCATAAGGTCTCTTGTGTGTTACCATCTGCTGATCTACAAGGACACGTCCACTCACTTATTCGTCGTTCGATGCAATAAGTTGAATCTTCAAGAGAACGAGTACAAAAAGATAGACAGAATGATCGAAACAGAAGAAAACATGCAGGGAAATAAAAATAGAGAAGAACTTCTAAGTGAAAAAAACTCTTTGCGACAGCATGCCTAGCCATATAAACTGTTGTTTTGCAAGGAGTGGGAAAGTAAAACGTAACAGAGAAAAAGCTACTATTTCAAGACCAGCGTCAAAAAAAATCATCGGTCCTTGGCAGGGGCTGACCCTGCCACCTTCGAATAACTCGTCCAAAGCTCTACCAACGGAGTTGAAGCCGTGGTCTTTCCCCTATCCCATTCACAGGTAAATCTTTGTACATAAAGTTTCAGCACTGCTAGTAGCCATGTCAGCCAGTCTGGAAAACTTTTTTATTCCTGCTGGCGTCATAAAGCGCGTGTTCATTTTACGAGCTGGCAGCTGCCATATAATATCCCGCAAATACCTGAAGGCATCGTCTGCCAGAACACATTCTCACTATAAATGAACGAGAAAACGAAAATTTCAGAGCTTGTTTTTCTTCGTTAGACACAGCAATAATTAGAACTAACAGAAAAGAAAGTCAACATAAGTATACGATATGTTCTATGTAGTATAATGATGTGAGCTGGTGGCTTGCAAGACAAGTTATGAATGAAGTATGAATGAACTAAGTAAAAAAAGAACCATGTTTCAGTAAATTTTATGGTTCTGACAAAATGAACTTATGATTGACACGTGCTAATAATGAATGCGATCAAGTACAAAGCTTAGAATAACTGTATATACACCAGCGTTCCGGCACCACGCTCCATTTGGTAGGTCGTCCTTCAATGGCAAGTGCAGTGCGTCTGTTTTGCGGAAATGTTCTGATGGGAGAGCTTTCAGCCTCTTTCTTGGTGGCATTTCTAGGTCATTTTCTTCTTCTTGACGAGTTGCGATCACCTTCTGTCATATCACTGCTTCGGCCAATCAAAGCTTGAAATCAAGGTACTCCAGAATGTTTTTTTCTTTGGCCGCTTTCTGCCTTCTTGTCTGCTCCGTATTGAAGCCAGCTGTTTACGCAAGAAGGATTAGACATATGAAAATTTGTACGCAGTGTCCACCTGTTTGTGCGGCTCCTTTGAGCATAATGGGAGAGGATTCTGTCAGCGTACACAACGCCACTCATGTTTGCATTGTAGTTTATGGTGACCGATGGGCGCGGGACATCCTGAAACTTCTTGTCTTTCTTGCGACATCTTTTGCACTCATCTTCAGGCTCCACTCCAAAGGCAGCCGACAGCATCATAATGGGCTTTTTTTCGGCCCAATTTTGCAAGCAAGCGTGCCGTCTTGTCGCAGTCACTGCTCCGAAGTGACCCGAGATTTCTTCGACGAATCCTTATGATTTGTGAAACGGGCCTCTTTTGGCATTGTGTTCTTCAGCAGAATGCCAGTGCCAATAATGCCCTTCTTCATGAGCTCATCTATCGAACCGACCAAAGAAAACCAATGGTCACGCTATAGCATGGATCATGCGGGCAATGTCTCAACGAGCTTCAAGACTGAGTTGCCCCATATGCCAAGGCCAATGTCTGGAAACATCTCTTTGCCTTTGTAAATTGCAAAATCACTAATCAACTCATCCTTTTCTGTGAGAACAAAGTCTTTCAGGACAACATTATTTGGTTTGTTAGGTATATAATGCTTCATAGGACAGCGCCCTGAAAATGGGATGACTTGTTCATCTACACAGAGGTACTTGGGTCTTTTTAAGCCCAAGCAGCCCTTTCGCACCATCTTAAAGAAAAGGGAGACATTCAAACGTCTCCCGCTTTTTTTGTCGTCATCACTGAAGTCGTCAAGTTGGCAGCACAAGTTAAATCGCAGTTAAAAGAAACGATCTCGTGGCATGTTGTCGGCTACTGAGCCAACAGCCAGGCCCTTCTTTAAAAATTATTCTTGGGTAGCCAATTACTCCCATCAGCATAGAACAACCCACAAACTGTTTAATTTCCTGACCAGTGATTTCAGATATGATTCCACCCTCTTCCAAAATTATCTGGTCTGTTTTCTCGGCCATTTTTTTGATCATGTTGTCATCTACGTACTGCTTCTTGTAGTCGGCCGGCGAGAACTCCAGTCTGGCTTCTCAAAAAACACACCATGTCTCTAGAACAGGCAGATTGTTTGCTGGTGAAGAATTCGCTGCCTCACACCGAGGACGCCTTTGCGAAAGTTCTAGGCCGCCATAGCCCTCGTCGTCACTATCAGAAGATTAGCCAGCATACTCCACAGTGTCGGAATCATACGCAGTATTCACGTCGTCAACGTCGTCTTCGTTCTCGGAGTTCAAAATATCGGAAGTTTCTCGATCGCAAACTGATTGCAATGCTTCGTCTGGCGTCTTGTTGGGTAAGCCTGAAATTAAAAAGCAACGGGAAGTTATACTTAAATTCCAACTGGTAAACATTCATTAAAAATGTGAGTCGGCCATATGACTTCAATATAAACACGCTCATGAACCCCTCGTCCCTGTGCGAGGACACTAAACTTAGTAAGCTGCGAAAGTCCCGATAAAGTGAATGGTTTTCTCTAAATGGTGTCAATTTGTTTTCCAGGCGTTAAACCAATGCACTCCTTCACAATTTTTTTAAACTGAAAAGCGTTAAGACCAACAATGAAATGACTTACGTGGCCGTCTCGCATAAAACGTGCCGGCGCTGACTGACGCCATGTTTTTTTTTTTTCAAAACGGGAAAGATAAAATTTGCTGAGGTCAAGGTAGACGGCGCCACAGAACTTGTCCTCTTAGAGGGACATTGGTTCTCGCCGCTGCAACAGCCATTGTAGTTTTCGTCGCCTGTGAACCAATGTCCCTATGGGGAGACAAAAGGTCTGAGAAGGTTAGAGATGACAATTTTTCTTGGGGACCTTCGACGCGAAAATTTTAATCTGTTTGTCTGTCTGTCCGCACGTTTGTCTGTTTGTCCACCTTCAACGATACCCTAAATGGCACTAAACTATACTCCAAACAGCCGACCCTATTCGTAGCACCCATCAATTTCGCTCAAGATTTAGCATTCCTACTTGTGCGAATGTCAAACAAAAAGCCTATATTGCGCATATCTAAGCCCCTTAACAACACGTCAATGTTCTGTATGTGAGTCTTTTACTAGAAAAAGCATACATACATAATTCTAAGGACCATACCGCTTATCACGCTCCGCTGACGACGCAACGGTTGCAGGAAATGGCCAGTGTTTCGAACGCTTTGCTAAGACGACATGGTGGTGGCACCTTACTGTCGCCTTGTGTTTTACACCTTATCGCCTCCGAGACGGGCGCGCACGCCGCACTCATCGTTTTGAAAGATAATTAGCAGATAGCGCTCATGTCTCACGTGTGACGTGACTTCATGGGCTCGTTCACCGTCGCTGCACGCTCGAAGAACTCATACGCAGCGGCTCCAGATTACCATTCACCGTTTTTCTTGCGCAGAACATCAAATAAACGTTTTGTTCAGTCTCTGCAGACGAAAGACTATGATCTTTCGACGACATTTGCATCGGAACATGCAGATACGGGGCCAATCGTTTTGTGGGTGGCTTATAATGAATGAATAGCTAAGTCTGATGACCTTTTCTTGTTTCCTGCCCTGGTGTGCGTTTGTTTAGCTGTTTTTTACCATACTGCGTTCACGAGTTTTGTTAGTTGCCTCTTGTCCACTTCGTCATATGTACCCCTAGTTTCGATCATGAGTCAAAGGACTGTGATTAATGTTACTATAAAAATAGTCACTCTAGTTTTTTATGTTGTTTCGGATTTTTTCGTACGCGCGTGCCCGGCTGCATTCCTTGGGTGGTGTGCATTCAGCGTAGGTCGCTAGAGCTAGAGTAGGAGTTTGTAATTATCCGACGAGGGCTTTAGGCCAGTGCTTTCAATATGTTCCTCGGTTGTGGCGACGGCCTCCTGCAGCCTCTGCTATCGTTCTCTGTCACAACTTTCATGCGTCCAGGTGGTGATGTCATGTGCAAATAGAGCTTTTTGCACTCCGTATGTACGGTTGAGCAAGGCCACGAATCGCATCATTATGAGATTGAACAGCATGGGAATATGACTGAACTATGAGGGGTACCAGCAGTGGTTATTTGCCAGTTTTAGGATCGGAGTTTTAACGCGAAAGCATTAAAGAGCACGTTTTACAGAAATTGCGGCACTGGTGTAGGAATTGGCGCCGTTGGTTGTCAGCAACATACATCATGTTATCGTGACCAAAAGGCCGAGAATGCTTGCATTACATAAAAACGAAAAAGATGTCAATAAATTCATAATAAAAAATTCTGGGTCTCAGCGGGGCTCGAAGGCGGGTCGTTTCAATGGCATGTGGGAGTTCTACCACACAACCACACGTATGCTTGTGATTACAGTGAAAAAATGTTTCTCTGCTTGAAAATGCAGTGAAAGTAACTTGCATGCTTTTTAAACACACGCCTCCTGTACACATGATTCATGGTACAATATGCTCTAATAACGCCTGGTACAAAGGCATATTGGCATTAGGCATCAGGACGTGGTTTTGATCATATTTCCATCATAATTCAATGCCAGTCACCTACTACAAAACGTGCACACGCTACTGCCCCCTTAAAGCCACGTTCTGGGTGCATAGAATGTTCGAAAAGATTTGACACGCTTAGTGTTCGAAGTACTGAAAAGAAAATATTGCTGTCGCGTTCAACTTCTAAAAGCGAAGCTGAAGCGTCTGTCACTTTTTCCTAATGCGAGGGATGCTTTTTTTATAGGTTAAGAGGTCCTTGACATAGTTTTACGCTCTATAGTTTGAGTTTGTTTAGCAAATGTAATGTATTATACTTGCATGCGATGCTTTGTCGAAAGCTTTTCCAATGTCTGTCAGGAGCCGTATTGCTCCTGCATATCTTGTTTGATCTTCTAAGATCTGTTGTTTATTCTGCGGCATGGCATGCAGTGTGAAGAGCTGCTTGCAAAACCTGAATGTAGAGTCCAGGTTAAGTTGTTAGCTATGTCATACAGTACTATGTCATACAGCTATGTCATACAGAACCCGGGTTAGATTTTCTTTCTGTGCTCGATATTTTTCCTTGTTCTACCCGCTAGCACAAAGCGGACCGTCAACGTTCAGATCATGCGTCAAACGCAATACAGTTTTTTTTTGTCTGGACGTTAAACCCCACAAATCAATCAATCAATCAATCAGTTTTTGTCTGGATAGACTATGTGCCTTCATGCAACAAACAAACAATAATTGGTCAGCTATGCGCCTCCAAAACCGCACGTTATACGAGACGTTAGCTGTCAAAGTGAGTGTTCCACAGTCAATATCAAGGCTACGACTGGCGCTGGCTGGCATTATTTGGTTATAAGCCTAGAAATGCTCAATAAGGTGGATAGTATAGACAACACCACTGTCGATTCATTTGTGGATCATCGGACGTGTGATACGAAGGTATTAGGTTAAGTGCCTACCACCGCCAAGTTGATTCTTTACCTGCTCTAGTTGATTTCCATTTACGTCCTTGTTAGTAAAAAATCCCATAATCAATCCTTAACTGCATTGTATTTTTTCTTATTTGGTTAGCTCGGTTGTACTATCCCATCAAGGACACGCTGTAATAAGACTACACAAGTAACTCTGCAGTAAATACATTATTCTTTACAAAGCTTTACGGATATATTGCAGAAGTCATCGTCTTCAAAAGAATCGCACGAGACAAGATGAGGCAATGTGTGCAATGCTGAAAATAACTCTTATTACGTTATCAGCGCGCAATTTTTAAGCTAACATAGTGAGGGGGCGGTAAGGTGTGGGCGCTAAATGCACTTACAACGTTAACAAGAGTATACTATGCCTAATTATGCGCTGTCATCGTGCAAGCTATTTGAAGTCATGCATTCTCTTCTCAAGAAGTCTTTTTTAGTTCATGTGAACACTGAGATGAAAAGCAGCAGGACTGAAAGGCCGTTAATATTTGAACTAATGATAATCGATAAAGAACAGATAGAAATATCAGATGAATTAGGTCTGACTTCGTCCTATACTATGGCCTTGATTGAGACGTTCATTGCACGCCGGAAGAAGTGCTAGGAAGCACTTATTATCTGCCGCCAAAGCGATGCCACCCTGCATCACACTGCATTCGCTCTGTGTTCTAAAAAGAGATAAGAGCTCATTTGAGGAATTCGATAGGCTCTGATGTCAGGAGCTTAGTAAGCATCTTAAACTCAAGCTGTTGCACGGCATCAGGGCTTTTGCACGGCACGAGTTGAGTCATGTGTCCACAGTTTGTGCTGTGATTTCTGATTAATCATTGCTTGAAACCAGCTCCTGACGTGCGAACTGAGAGCACATGTAATACAAAATTGACTCTATTCATACAAGATTGACTTCTTTCTACTTTTATGAAGGATGCTTCTACTTTTATGAAAGAAGGATGCTTCTTTCTACGTTTATTTCCATAGTTTCACCAATTTTCAGATGTGTTGTCACATTGTCACTGGTCCAGCATTAAATTTTTCTTTATTATTCTCCTAATTGATTTCACAATTTGTCATTTAAACATCTATTGTTTAAAAAGTATGAACAAATATGTTTATTATGTATTGGAATGAGACCGAACAACTCATTGACTGCTTTTTATTCAATGCACAACAATGCATGTTCATCGGAAGCTTGTCCTCCAAATCATGGGCATACTGCTCGTATATTGCGTTCACTCTTCGACACCGCCAGATAAATTCAAACTAGGCAGATTATATCAGTTAATAAAAGTAAATCTGCTAGGATGAAGCCCCCTAAAGTGCCTGTGCTGTATTTTTAAATTTTGCTGTGCTGTGCAGCTGAGTGTACGGTTACCCAGAACGCAAGCCCGGCCATCGATACAACTCACCATCATACCTTGAAACATGCTCTGCGACTTTCTACGAACGCCATCTACCATGTTCCAGCGCATGCGTATGGAACAGCAACGGCCACCGTCCCCACAATTAAAACGGATCGCACAGGCTACATAACGGCACTCGGCGCTGAGGACCTTCGTGGGCACGGCAAATCTGTTAGGATGAAGCCTCCTAAACTGCCTGTATGTACTGTTTCTTCAGGTTAGTAGGTCTGGAAAATGCTTCAAAAGCGACAATAGGTTTATTGTTGTGCCGTGCCCCAAAACGTGTATGGATCTTGGTTGCACATGCTTGTCAATGTTACTGCTGCTCTGTGTTGATATAGAACAAAATTCCGGTCCTAAGGTAGAGGATCTGTTACAAAATCTTTTGGAAGGGCAGAGATAAATCTGAGAAGACATAAAGGTAATTTAGTCTGACCAATCTTCCTTTTCTTTTGAAGTAAACAAACTGAATCAGAGAACGTCTCAGGTAGAGAAGACAATGAAGGTCGTAGTAAGGCATGAAGGAAAACTCACTCGCCTTGAGACAACCTTGAAGGTTATGGCGAATACCATAGAGGCACAACAAGAATAAAATGGCTGATATGGAATACCACAGTCATAGAAACAATGTTATATGGTTTGGTATTGCGGAAAGTGGTATGAAACTAATGAATGTATTGAAAAGAAAGTGCTGAGTGACGTACTTCGAGAAAGGCTTAAAGTTAACGTAACCTTAACGGAACGTATACATAGGCTTGGCAGAAAGCAGGAAGGAAAAACATGCTCAGTTATAATAAGGGTCTTCAACAATAAAGAAAAAGTTTCTGTGTTCAAAAACTGCAAAACGTTGAAAGGAACCGGTATTTAAGTCTCGACGACTTTTGTGGAACCACGTTACGGAAGCGGGAAAAGTTATGGGAAAGCGCAAAAGCTGAAGAGACCGGGGATTGAAAGTTCGGCTAACGCATGATAAGATTGTCATTGATAACCAGCTATACGCATGGAACGATGCGCAGTCCCGTAGAATAAAAATAGGCAAGAAAAGTACAACCCCGCCCGAGTCTGATTTACAGTATAGAAACCAAACTCAAGATTTCACGCTCATAAACATTATTGTCCACGGCCTAGTGAACAAAACCACTGAATTGGAGCAGCTTCTTCTCCTGTTACATTATTATCCTCCTGGACATTGTTTTTGAGACTGAAACTTGGTTACGTCAGGACATAGCCGACAGCGAAATATTACCACCCTTCTATCAAATTATTCGTGAAGATCTTGAAACTCGTAGTGGTGGAGTAGCAATTGTCTACAAAAAATATTAAGCTTGTGGCATTACCCAAATGGCCCGATAACGAAGGTATTTGGTGTAGAACGATGCTGCATGGCTGTCCTTACGTAATCGGAGCTATTAATAGACCACCCAATGCCCCTCTTTCTTTTTTAAAATCAATTCACAAATTTTTGGGTGCAATTGGGCCAGACAACACGCGCCTAATTATAGCAGGTGATTTTAACCTACCGGATATTTGTTGAGATGTACGGCAGTCTGTGTCTGCGGACCACAAACACTGTGACGCCTTACTTGACATGGTATTCAGCAAGGATCTAACGCAGATTGTTAACGAATCAACTAGAATTTGTGCTACCACTCATGCAATCCTTGACCTTGTATTTATGGATTGCCTAATTGCTGTTTACACTGTTTCTCTTAACTAAGGGCTATCAGACCACAAGCTTGTTCAAGTGTGCGTAAAAAATGTACTGCCAGCCAAGTCTCCCACAGAGACAATACGTGTAAGAAATTTTGTTGCTGCAGATGATTTTAGCATCATAGGTTACCTCGAACGCAACTAGAAAGGTTTGATGGAGCAGGTGAGGCCTATACGTTGTGGGATAAGTTTAGAGATATCTTTGATTTTTGTATGCATAAATACATCCCGATAAAAGTAAAGAAAGTGAAAAGATGCAATCCTTGGTTTAATCGAGAAATCCTACAGTTAAAAAGGAAATCAAAACGTAGAAGGAAAAGAAAAAAAAGAAGATCGTATTAAGATCCGTAATCTTTCAAGTACTCTCAAGAAAAAAGTGTTTACCAGAAAAGAATATTACCATTTCCACACTTTGTCAAAGTTTATGAAAGACTCGCCTCAGCAATTTTGGCATCATCTTGCTCCACCTCGGGAGAATGTGACCTATATTACAAATAATGGATGTATCATTACTGATCCCACTCAAATTGCTGATAAATACAATGAATTTTTCAACTCTGCTTTAGACCCTTCCACACCTTGGCCTACATTGATAAGAGCTAAAATAGAAAAAGTGCATTTAGACATACTAGACGTTATGTTATCTGAACAAGGCGTACTTTCTCTCCTGTTAAACCTTAATACAAAACGTCACCTGGCCCAGATGGCGTTCCTGATCAATTTCTGCGAAGATATTCAAAATGGATTGCTAAATATTGACTGAAAATATTTAATGCGTCTCTTGAGCAGCATAAATTACCCAATGATTGGCTAATAGCGCGAGTCGTACTAGTACACAAAACAGGTAATAAACATAAAGTAAAAATTACAGACCAATACCCATTACATGCACATGATTTAAAATCATCGAACATATATTATCAAAAAGCTTGTTTAGTTTTCTCGAAAGCTCAAACAGATCAAATCATAACCAGCGTAGATTTAGGAGACGCTTATCCACAATCACTCAACAGGCTGAAACAGTGCATGATTTCGCCTAAATAATTAATGAAAGAGGTCGAATAGACAGAATTTGCTTAAGCTTATCGAAAGCCTTTCATCGCGTTTCCCACTCGCACTTAATTGGTAAATTACTTGATCTCGGAGTGAACTTAAATATATATAGGTGGATTGAAGCATACCTAGCTGATAGGACACAGTATGTGGAGGTGAATGGAAAGAAAACGAGAATGTTAAATGTAAAGTCTGGTGTCTCCAGGAATCAGTATTAGGACCTGTTTTATTCCTCTGTTGTATAAAGGATATTAGAAGTGGCCCAAGTAGCAAAATTACTGTTCATCTGTTTGCAGACGATTGCCTAATATATTCTAAAATATAATCTCATGAAGATCCCCTAGAGTTAGCCTCAGGACTGCAGTCCATTGCATATTGGTGCACACGATGGATAATGAAATAAACCAAGAGAAAACGGTATACGCACGCATAACAAGAAAACAAAAAAAATGCGTCAGTTTTCAATTACATATTACACGGAAGGCCATTGACACAAGTAAGGCACTTTAGGTATTTAGGCTTTACAATATCAGATGACTTATCTTGAAAAAATCTTGTCACTAACTTATGTAATGCCACTGAGGTTAAACTCTGGTCACTTAGACGTAAGTTGAAATTCGCTGCCCGAGATGTTAAACTAACAGCATACCTGACTTCGATACGTTCCGCTCGCCCCGCCGCGGTGGTCTAGTGGCTAAGGTACTCGGCTGCTGACCCGTAGGTCGCGGGTTCGATTCCCGGCTGCGGCGGCTGCATTTCCGATGGAGGCGGAATTGTTGTAGGCCCGTGTGCTCAGATTTGGGTGCACGTTAAAGAACCCCAGGTGGTCAAAATTTCTGGAGCCCTCCACTACGGCGTCTCTCATAATCAAATGATGGTTTTGGGACGGTAAACCCCACAAATCAATCAATCAATCATTCGATACGTTCCGCACTACAAAAAGGAAGCATAATATGGGACCCACATACAAAAAAACGAAGTAAAGAAATTTGAAAAAAATACAGAGGACTGCAGCAAGGTATATTATGTCGAAATATAGGTTTGTAGACTGAGCGACCGAAATGCTGACTAAAATAAAATTTCCCGAGCTTTTATATCGACGAAAAGTGGCTAGAATAAAATTCATACACTTCATGAAACACAACTGCTTTAACTTCAACCCCTACAGATTCATAGAAAACAGAACGTGACGTATTTCACGGGTTGTTAGATCTAGCCATGAGGACCAGTTTGTGGCTATGCCTAAAAAGGTTGACACCTTTAAATAGTTCCTCTTCCCAAAAAATATTGAAGAATGGAAAACTTTACCTTACAGCATAACTCAAATATTTTTAAAGAGGAATTTAAAAGACGGTAATGGCATAGCACACCTCTATGTAACCATATATAGGCGTTGTTACCTCATCTCTTCTACCCGGAGATGTTCCCTTTTTTGTATATTTTTCTATACCTGTAAAAGGCGTTGGTAGGAAAAGTTCCAACGACGCTGAAGTTTGTGATGTATATGGAATAGCCTCCGCCAAGTGTGTTGTATGAAGTTATGCTACCATGCCAATCGTTGGTCATTACTGTGTAAACCTTAGCTAATTTATCTGTTGGATTGGTCCTCTGTTGTAACTGCCCATTGTGTTGTAGTGCTTGTGTGTTGTCATTGTGCTGCAGTGATTTCATTTTGTAGTGCTTGTGTCAACAAGTTAAGTGTACCTCGTTAACCCCACCCTGTAACGGCCTTCGGCTAAGAGTATCAATAAATAAATAAACAGAGGTGTACCTTACATAGATAATGAAATAAAAGGGACCACTTTTCAAGCACTACGAAGCTATGACAAAGAAAATAAAAAAAATCAGTTTGGCATAACGAGTGCCAAAGCTTTATCAATTTAGGCATCATTACGTACCTTTGATGATCTCAGCCTCTTCTTGCTGCCTCGCAATAGCTGGGCTAACAGCGCCTCTACAAGGACAACCGTCAAGGTGCCGATACTGCGTAGTTTCAGCTTGCTCAGCTCGCTTGTTTCTATGGTACGAGATTTTGCCCCTAGGACGCACGAGAGGTAGAATATGCCGGAAACATGAAACAGCCAACTTTGTGCAGCACGTTACATGTATTCCTGTCTAAGCCCCTCATTGCAGCTATTTTGACCTTGCGTCCTTTCAGCTTGTACTTCGTAATGCAGTATATCACAAGACCGCAAGACTTTACTTTTGTTGTCAGCGTTGTATGCAGCACATGGTAGAACGACAAAACGTTTTTTTGCTTCTCATTTGCATTTAGGTGGTGCTGCTGCTGGCGTCAGGGCCATGTTTTTTTCACCCATAGGGCAGCCCTGTACTTCACTTACGCTGTGCTACGCTTTCTTCGCCCATCACTTCCAAAGCAAATAGCACAGGTCGTCGATGCGCGTGAAACAAAAGTGGCGAACGTGGTTCATTGTGAATGGTTGTTAATCCAGTCCTCAGCGTGTTGCCAACTGCTCCTTCCTTAGGTGTGAAAGCATGCTCCGTATGCAACGATGCACCTCATTATACGAACCTCTTCACGAAAACAAGCGTTGTAGCTAGCTGTGCACTTAGAAAAAGCGTAGCTTATTCGAGCTCGGCGTCACTTTCAATAAACCTGAACTGCTTTTTGGTAGTACAAAGCCTATTATGACTACACCTAATATACATCTTTTATTTTGCTTTTGCAGGGATCAAAACGTTGCTCCTATAGGCTTTCTGAATCGCGACAAGCGGTACACAATACAAGGTGTTCCAAGAAATGTATCTAATATTTAAAAATCAATGAAACGAGGCACCAGCGTGCTACCTTTGACGTTCATTTTACTGTGAAAAAAGGTAACTACACATTGATGGAAGCATCGATTACGGTAGTAAATATGGTAACAACAACAACATTTCCAACCAATATAAATAGTTCAACGAGTGTAAAAGGTGACTTCAAACTTTTACTGCAAATGGTAATAGCAACAATGAAATTTCAATAAAAGTCACTGTAAAAGACCACGGAGGAATGAAATCTGCCTAACTTAGAAGGTGCAGTTGAAACCGACGCCCTGAGCAGAACATTCACACTTCACTTCGAAGACGCCCTCAATAACGCTACAATCGAAAGACCCAGGTTTGGTCCCTGACCTCGACATGTTATCTTTTCGTCCACTTTTTCTTTACGCATTTACAATACAATTACTTCTACTAACAATTTATATACTTTCTTTAGCATGATTGCAAGTTATATCTCATTATTATGGTCTACCTGAGCAGGAAAGCCCTGAAATGTACACTTCTTTCCTTTCTAATTTCATCTATTTCTCAAACGAACTGGATTGCGCAAACAGTTGTTTGCTGGAAATTTTGGTATGACATAACCATAATTGACATGCTGTGTGTGCAATGCAAGGAGAACGAAAGAATTTCTTTTTGCAACCATATCGTTAGATGTATTGGAAATAGCGGGCATTTAGGACAATTCTATTTTGAGAAATCTACCGCAGCGTTATTCGAAAATACGATGGCATCTCCACAACATATAAAACTACATTGATTTGTTTCAGGTACTTCACACACTAAGTGGCCAAAATTTTACAGATTGTGACCCCATATATGTGTTATATTGAGCTAAAACTCGTATTTGTTGATGAACAAACGTTGCTTGGAAGTAGCTTGATATTGCACCAGGTGTAGGGTCATAAGCATTGCAGAATGTGGGTATGCTTTAAAACTGCCTACTTCAGTCATGATTTATTGGCTCAGTCATGATTGATCGCCATAATCAGACGCGGCATCTCGAAGGTGTGCAGCTGACTGCTTACATAGCTTTACGGCAGATCTTGCCGTACCCTATAACACATATATAAACACAAAAGTTATATCATAAGTGCAATTTTACGCCTCAATAGTGAAATACCTTTTATGACAGCTTTAGGTAGACGGCAGCCGATCAGGACGGGAAGTCGAAATATGGCTTCGCATTTCATTTACGTGTTTTTGAAAAATACACATTCCTATAATTTCACTTCTCAAAATTGACGTGATTATTACAAGAGATGCTGAGATTGTTCTTGACAGAAAGTCATTTAAACCTGCTCGACATGTTTTTTTTTTCAGTGTACATATTGCACAGCATCGCTTTGTGTTTGCCTTAAACCTTGACAATGGTATCAATTTTGTTGTATTTTTCTCAAATTGATAAGTATATATACATACATCTTGTGGATTGCCTCCCTTACTCAATGCCTCCAACCCCGGGCCTGTAACATACCTTAAATCTCTCTCTCTTCTCTCTCTCTCTCTGTATATATATATATATATATATATATATATATATATATATATATATATATATATATATAGAGGCACGTATGCTGGTTCAGTGACCGCAGCGTTGCAAGTACTCAAGTAGATCCTCCGTGAGCAGTCATAACGTGGTTTGTTTCAACGTTTCGGCCTAGAGTCTGGCCTTCATCAGGATTCATAGCCTGGTGAAGGCCAGACTCCAGGCCGAAACGTCAAAACGAATCACCCACGGAGATTTACTTGACTATATATATATATATGTATATATATATATATATTGCAACGGGTATGAGTCGAAAGAGAAGAGGAGGAAGACGTCGTGAACTGGTGCAGATACCAACGCCACTATTACACGACTATCAACCTCGCCCTGCTAATGAACACCCTTTGACTTTAACCGTAACAGTTTTGTGGTGAAGGTGCTGGGTAATCGCCCAAGACGAGGGAGCAACTGCCGCTAGGTCCTCGCTGAAGCCGACGCCACGCGCGACTGCCTTCAGCACTACCGAAACTCGCGATGTCGAAGAACGTTGACTACAGTCATCTTCAGCTCCTCCGGCGCAGACACCCAGTGCCTAGGTGAGTCAGTTGAAGCGACGCCCTTCACCCAGCGTGGATGTGGAAGAATGGCTCACACACTACAATCGTGTGAGCAAGTGCAACGGCTGGGATGCTACGGCTCAGCTAGAGTATGTCTTCCTGTCAGACACTGCTCTTGTGTGGTTCAAGAACCACGAAGAGTAGCTAACAACCTGGGAGCACTTCGCTATCCAATTGACAGAGTGTTTCAGGGATTCCACTGCGACAAAATTGTCAAATCCCACGTAAAGTGGGAATCAATGATATGCGAAGCAAGTACGAATGAGAATAGGTGATATGTCACTTTAAAATCAGCAAAACGTTTCGAAGTGGAGGTAAATGATGCCGTACATGAGTTCCATGTCATGATTATTATGTTTAGATGTGTCGTAATATGTTTAGATGTGTGTTTAGATGTATTATGTTTAGATGTGTGTTTAGATGGGTCATCCATTTACGTCAAGTGATACCAAACTTAGTACAACATGAGCTAGCAAAACGGCTGCGGGCACACTATGAGCGTGGTACATTGACATAATCTTACATGACATGCATGTCACGATTATCACGTTTGCACCAGTCATATATTTCATCATCCATTGATGTCACGTGACACCAAAATTGGGACATGTGGAGCTAGCAAACAGCCGCGAGCGCATCATGAAGGACCCAATATACTCCAATGTAGCATTGACACGCGCGCACGCTGGGCACAGTGACGCTACGTTAGCAAAATGTTAGCACTCTATAGTCTGACGCCAGGCGCGACCGGCGTCCGTCGGCGCAGCCCGACGGCAACCAGCGCGAAATGCGACATGCTGCATTTCGCGCCGATCTGTTACCAGACAACGCTGCGTCTCCCTCTTTTCGTGACGGAGGGACGCTAGACGCACTGAAATGAGCATGCGTCATGTCATTGCAGTGCGGCGGCGCCTGCAAGTATATGGCAAAATCGGTGCCTGGCGTAGCAACGCCGGCGTGATGCGAAGAAATGAACGCCGGCAAGCACGCGCACCGCATCATGTTGAAATGTATTCGCGTAGTCATGTTCTCACATGACACGCATCTCATGATTATCATGCTTGCACCAGTCACATACCTTCGTCATGCGTTGGCGTCACGTAATACCGAGTTTGGTACATGTGAAGCTAGCGAAACGGCCGCGAGCGCATCATGAGGGTAGCATGTAGTCATGTTGTTGCATGACACGCATCTCATGTGTATCGTGTTTGCTACAGTATCGTACCTTCGTCATCTATTCATGTCCCGTAATACCAAACTCGGTATAAGTGAAGCTAGCAAAACGGGCGCCAGCGCATCATGAGCGCGGCATGTGGTCATGTTATTAGATGACATGCATATCATGATTATCATATGTACACCACTAACATACCTTCGTCATTCATTCACGTACCGTAATACGAATTTAGGTATAAGTGACGCTAGCGAAACGGCCACGAGCGCATCATAAGCGTGGGACGTAGTGACGCTGTTACATGACACGCATATCATGATTTTCATGTTAGGGTCTGTTGCTTGTGTTCGCCACGCAATCACCTCATACCATACCAGTTTCGCAGCATGCCATGCGAACGAAACCACCGCAACAGCTGCAGAACCAAGAAATGTAAATTATGTCATTCATGACATACATGACAAGATTTTTGTGTTATGGCTACTCGAATATGTTCTTCATACAGTCATATTATGCCATGCCAAGTTTGGTATCGATAGCATAATCAAAACGGCCAGGAGAGCTAAAAGTTGTAGGCGGCTATTTAGATAGATAGATAGATAGATAGATAGATAGATAGATAGATAGATAGATAGATAGATAGATAGATAGATAGATAGATAGATAGATAGATAGATAGATAGATAGATAGATAGGCTCAAAGTTGCTGAAGTTTGCTGAGAAACGCTTCGCATTTAAAAGCGAGCCGAGCAGACATTACTTCAGTGTGCTAAGTGCCAGGTGAGACTTGTACCACATACATTGAGACGATCCTGAAGTGTGTAAGACGTCGAATCTGAGAATGTCCGAAAGGGACAAGGTCGGGCATCTTTTGAAAGGTATCGCTGAAGGTGTGTATACCTACTTGATTGCCAAGGTGAGTCTCAATTCGGTAGCTGACGTGATCAATCATTGTCATACATTTGAGACCTTGAAGCTACACGGCATCACGCCAAATTTCGGCAGATTGTCTGAATGTCGCGATTGTTGCAGACGTTGAGGATAGCTAGAGTGTCCATTGGTAGCTTGCGACCACTGTGAGGAAAATTGTCCATGAGGAACACGAGAGACACAGCAAATCAGTGAGCGCCGTGAAGGCCGAAGAGTTTGGTTGCTTTTCAATCAACCTGACAAAGCTGAACCCGCAGTTTCTTCACTATCCGCCATGACAGGCGTTGCAGGCCGTCAAACCAATGCCTTACAACGGCACCACCACACCTTTTCTGACAACGTGACGCATGACCAATGCGCCTATAGGGGTACGACCACGAATCGGCACTAGGAAAATTGTGTCTACTACTAGCAGCGTCTGAGGGCGGCTTATCCCGAAGTCAACAGCGTCGATCATCGTTCACCTGTTTGCTACAGCTGCGATGCTATAAGACACATATCTCGTTCTCGTCGCCGTCGCCGCCAGTCGAGGTATGGCCCATCACCGACTTGGCCTAACTTTGAAGGCGTCACCGATGATCATTGGCAGGCAGAACATTGTGCAACAAGCACTACAGGCTCGGAACCAAGGTATTCCTTCCACTACTCCAACAGGAGGAGTGACTCGCTAGCATCACACTGTAGGCTGACGCCACCAACCAGTCGCTTACGCCGTTCACCATGACCACGGTGACGTTCTAGGCCACAACCTCCATCGGGAAACTAGCTGGCGTGGCTGATGGAGGTAAGGTCGCCGATTGGTGTCCGTCTCTGCAGCGTGGTCCTCTTCCTATTATGATGTCCCAAAACAAAGTGAGTGTGTTATTTGAAAGTGTGCCTGCAACTTCATTAGTGAATACTCATGCTATGGTTTCCGTCAAGGAAATCTTTTCCGTCAAGGAAAGGCTTGGTCGGATGGTTATGTTCCCGTAAAATGGTGGTGTGATATGTCATCCGTCATGATGTCGTCACGAAGGCTGGTCCACCAGCTGAAAACGTTTAGTTTAGTGAAGACACTTCCGTGAATGAAAGTTTCGTCGTCTCTTTCTTGCATATATATATATATATATATATATATATATATATTGTTACGTGTGTCCTGCGAAAAAGAAAAAGGCGACAGTGCATACGCGCATCTGCACGCTTTTATGCAGAACGCAACAACGAGAAAGACGAGGAACTCTCTGGTGCACGGTAAGTAAAAAGACCGACCCGCTGCTTCTTTCTCAGCGTCTTCAAATACGACCTCTGTCTTCACGTCGCGACACTTGTGGACGTACTGGGGCCTGCAACCTGATGCAGGAAATCGTTGATCGGGATCGTACACCAAGTCCGGAGCCTAAACATCTTGTTTCGACTTCAGTACACCGATTCAGTTGGTGCCTACAAGGCCTAAGTCCAGAACTCTTGACTGCATCTCCTCATACCCACATGGCAGCTCTTCGACGTCTGCGAATCTTCCTCCGGCCCAGACGACTCATCCTTACCAGGTAACATTTGAGACTCCTCGTGGTCCAGAAGTCTTCCGTAAAGAATCGTATGAAGATGTCGAGGACTGGCTCGACCAGTTCGAGCGGACCGCTGTGGTGAATTGTTAGTGCACGCAAAAGGAACTTGGCTGGGCCTACTTCGCAATGAAAAATAGCGCTCGCACATGATACGAGAACAGGGAGCCTACTTTCCAAACCTGTGACAATTTCCGCCAAAAGCTTTTGGAGACGTTCCTGAGTGCAGACCGACGGGATCTCACACAACAGATATATATATTGCCTGCATGCAAAAGTCGAACGAAAGCGTTGTCGTGTTCGCTCAAAATATGGTCCGTCAATTCCGCCGCGCTGACCCTGACATTCCCGAGGTGAGGTAAGTTCGTCACTTGTCACTGGGAGCTAGAGAGCTGCTTTTCGCCGGCCTGTTACAAAATCCACCAAAAAAACTGGATGAATTTACCAAAGAGGCGACTGTCATTGAGCGGCCGCTCCGGCAACAACGCCACCACTTTGACCGCCTGCCCGACCAAACGCGTGTTGGTGCCACCACCCGAAATGCTGCCGTTTCTGAAAGCTCTCTACGACAAATGATTAGGCAAATCCCACGGGAAGAGCTGCTGGTCCTCGGCCTTCCATGTACCGAGCCTCCAGTTGCTTCTGTTGCGGAAATCGTGCGCCACGAACTACGGCACGCCTTTCCATCACAGGCGCCACCACCTGAACCACGTCTATTGACCTATGCTGATGCCGCCCACCGTCATGTGCCTGCCCCAGAAGAAGCACCCTTTCAGCCACTGCCCGTTACCCTGCCTTGGTGGCAGCGGGAACCTGTGTGGTGACCACCAGTACGGCGGACTGACTTTTGGTGATCTGCCAACCGTCGACCCCTTTGTTACCAATGCGGCGAACCAGGCCACATCTCATGGTACTGCCGTCATCGAGAAGCCCGCTTTGGAACTTTTCTCGTCCCTCTTCATTTTATATTGAAGACCCTTGTGGCCATCGTGCTGATCACCTGCCGGACAACCAAGCATCTTCACCAAGTCGTCGCTGGTGGTCTCTCTCACCTGCACAAGGTCACAGTTCCCCGAATCGCCAAAGCTACGATGACACGGTCAGAAACCGCTCCCCAAGACCGTGCTAGGGAAACTAACTGCCAGACCTCTGGGGGCAAGGTTGCCAATCGCCGAGATGCGAAAAAGACCACTTGTCTTTACACAAAGACGACGTGACGACGGTGATGATGAAGATGATGACCACCGCGAGTACGAATGCCAATGAATTCGTACGTGCTTAGCGTTAATATAGATGGACACTACATAGCAGCACTGGTTGAAACTGGTGCTGACTTCTCTATTATGCGACAAGAGTTCGCCGACCGCCATAAGAAGGTCAAGACGCCATGGAGTGGGCCGATCATAAGGAGTGCTGGTGGACAGCTAATGACGCCAACCGGTAAATGCACCGCTCGGCTCGTAATCGGTGATTCGATCTTCGTCGCCACTTTTGTCATTTTACCGTACTGTTATAAAGGGCGCATTTCTGGTATGGATTTTCTGCGGGAGTACGGTGCTATCATCAACATCCCAAACGTACCGTCCCCTTTTCCGCCCGACCTTACGTAGACGCCACCACTGAAGAACAACTGCAATGTTTACGTGTAGCCGATAATGTGATGCCCCTGCCGAAATACTGCTGCCTTTTGTCGGTGTAATGTGAACGGCCATGCCCTTAAGAGGTGAAAGCGTAGCGAATAGACACGCTATTGTTTACGCAAGGTGTTTCAATAGCGAGAGGCGTGCAGGCACTAACTGATGGGCGGGCAGAAGGGCTCCTCACCAACTTCACCAATGAACGCCATCACATCCTGAAGGGCACAGCATTTGGATGTTACGACGACGTGGACCATGCCAGAGATTGCTTCGCTTTGAAGCCGGATGACGCGACCGTCTCAGCCATGACGCCTTTGTCTGTCAACATTTGCTCTACCCGGTCACCCGCGGATTAACGGCGCCTACTAGGGCTGATACACCAGTTGAAAATTGTTTTTCGTGCACGTCGAAAATCAAGCAAACACCACTGACCCAGCACCAAATCATCGTTGAAGAAAATATGAGACCGATCCGACAAACACATACCGTGTGGCTCAAAAAGAACACAAGAAGATTCAAAAGTAGGTTCAGAAGATGCTCCAAGATGAGGTAAATGCAGCCTTCCAAAAGTCCCTGCACATTCCCCGTGGTATTGGTTAAAAAGAAAGACGGCAGCTTGCGTTTGTGTATAGATTACCGCAAGTTAAACCAAGTCACGAAGAAAGACGTCTACCTACTGCCACGCATACTTGTCTCTTTTGATCGGCTGCTACATGCAAGCTATTTCTCATCGATGGACCTGCGAAGTGGGTATTGGCAAATAGATGTCGACGAGAAAGACTGAGAAAAAACTGCCTTCAAGACGCCTGAAGATCTTTATGAATTTAAAGTGCTTCTATTCGGGTTATGCTCAACGCCAGCCACTTTTCAGAGAATAATGGACACTGTGCTATCCGGAATGAAGTGGCAGACATGCTTTGGCTATCTAGACGACGGTATTGTCTTGTCAGCTACACTCGAGGAACACCTAAGTCGATTACTCGCAGTTCAACAAGCTATACGTTCGGCTGACTTAATTTTAAAACCACGGAAGTGCCATTTTGGTTTTAGCGAACTTTGTTTCTTAGGCCACGTGGTCAGCCGCGAAGGTGTTCGACCTGACCCGCGCAAAATCGACGCTGTCACAAAGTTTCCCACACCGCATGACAAAAGAGCAGTGAGACGGTTCTTAGGCCTTTGCGCTTATTACCCACGATTCATCGCCAACTTTTTGTCTATTGTGGCGCCTTTGACGCGGCTCACACGAGAGGATGTCTCCTTTCTTTGGGGCGAAAAGGAATGAACTGCACTCAACGAATTACGCCAACGCCTCCAAACACCTCCGGTTCTTGCGAACCGTTACCAGGAAGCGCCAACAGCACTTAACACCAACGCAAGTAATGTAAGCCTGGGCGCTGTTCTGATACAGTGTCAAGATAACTGCGAGAAAGTGATAGCCCGACAATCACTTTCTACTCGACTGCCGAGAAAGAGTGCCTCGTCGTGGTCTGGCGGTTCTCAAATTTCCACCGTATCTGTACGGCCGCTCATTCAAGGTCGTCAGCGATCACCACTCGCTTTGCACGCTCGCTAACTTGAAAGACCCATCCGGCCGTTTAGCACGCTGGAGCCTTCGGGTTCAAGAGTTTAATATGACCATAATTTATAAATCAAGGAAGAAGCACACTGACCCAGACTATCTCTCGCGGTCCTCGCCGAGCCTGCCGCTACTAATGACGAGTCTATGGACGCCACATTCTTGGGAGTCATCAACGCGGCAACTACTTCACAATAGCAGCGCAGTGACCCTGACCTGCTTCCGCTTACCGACTTCTTAGAAGGACGACGTGAAGACGTGCTGCGAGTTTTCGCGTGAGGACTGCCATCTTTTTGTTTAAGGAACGACGACCTATACAAGAAAAACTTTTCTCCCACCAGCAGCCCTTACTCGCTCATCGTCCCTGCATCACTGCGAAAAGAAATTCTGGAAGCATGCCATGACGAAATAAACTCTGGTCATCTCCGCTACACTCGAACGTTGTCCCGTCTGCAAAACAGTTACTACTGGCCGAACCTACCTGCTGCTGTAGAACATCACGTCCAAACCTGTGCCGACTGTCAAAGACGCAAAGCACCGCCTGGCAGGCCGGCAGGCCTAATACATTCCGTCCATGTACCAGCAAAGCCACTCGCCAAAATCGGAATGGACTTTCTGGGCCCATTCCCAACTTCTACCAAAGGGAACAGATGGATTATTGTCGCCACTGATTACTTGTCTCGCTACGCAAAACTAAAGCCATGCCGAGGGCCAAAGCAGCAGAAGTGGCTCATTTTTTCATAAAAACCTCGTCTTTCGGCACGGTGCTCCAACCGTTCTCATCACGGATAGAGGAACTGCGCTCATGGCAGAACTTTTGGAGTCGGTTCTCAGGCTCAGCGGTACAGCTCACCGGAGAGCAACGGCGTACCATCCACAAACGAACGGACTAACATAGCGGCCTAATAAGACCCTCGCAGAGATGCTCTGCATGTATGTCGACACGAAACAAAAGAACTGGGATGACATCTTGCCTTATGTGACCTTCGCCCATATTATCACCTGGCAGGAAACTACCGGCATGATGCCGTTTAGTTTAATACATGGGCGCGAAGTCACTAGAACGTTGGACGCTATGGTGACCTTCGAATAACGCGTTCGATGCTCTAACCACTGAGCTACCACAGCGGCCTGTGGTAGCTCAGTGGTTAGAACATCGAACGCGTTATTCGAAGGTCGTAGGTTCGATTCCTGCTCACGGCTGGCTATTTTCTAATCCACTTTTCTTTCTTCTTATTTACATTCCATTGGTTCTGATACTTTCCCCTGTACATTCCTTGGCATTACTGTCTGTTAGATCTCATTATTATTGTGTTAAAACACCGAAAAACGAGCCCATAGGTATACACTTCTTTCCCCATATATATATATATATATATATATACATTCCACTGTTTCTCTTTGAATGCTTTTTGATGTCGGCCTATGTATTATGGCAGTAAACTTACGGGATTTTTTGAAAGTATGATCGATTTTGTGAAGCTTTTTAACAGTCATAAAGATTGAAAGAGCCCCAAATGGCCGAACATACTCCAAAATTGGCAGACATTACTAAAATATATCATTCACGTTTTCCTGTATTATGTACGCAGAGGCGTATTGCCGCACCTCGACATTTCATGCGCTTTGCAGTTCTACCCATTTTACAGGCACCCGGTGCATCTGCTAAAGAAAGGCACTTATACGTACGAGGTCTGAATCTATTCATGACGTCTTCAGATTAGCTTTGCGGGAAGTACTACTACGCCAAACATCTTCCTCGTATGTAAGTCGCTGAAGTACAAATAATGCCTGCCCGCATAGACCACACGGCAAAATGCTAAGAAGCAACGCAAAGAGTTCCGTTAGTCTAGGCTAGCAGATGAACCGAATTCAGCATGCAGAGTTTCTTTGGAAGAAAATACTCTAAGCAGTTTGTTGCTGCCCCTTTTCAAAGATCCATTGCGATGTTCTGGTGTGCACTAAACACAAACGCTATTACTCTCGACATCCAAGATACATGGTGTTACTTAATGCATTTAAATCGCAACTCAGCCGGTTTTCCTGGAAGTAAGCGCCTGATATAGAAGCCCCATAAATAGTACACCGCAGGAATTTCAGGCAAAGAAGAATGGCTATTTGGGTAGTTGGTTGAATTTTATTATAATAAGGGTTGCAGCGCTGTTTGTGCGAATTGCCCACTGGTTCGTCTGTGCAAACATCCCACTATGCCCCATCACCAATAAATTAGTTTTAATGAAGGAGAATGAAAGCGACGTACTGATACCACATACCAATAACAAAATTACTTGTATAATTATCTGTCATGTTTGTTTTGTCTTTGATGATGTAGTGGGAGATATTCACAGATGGTTAACAATTAAGCGATGACACCCTCCAACGCTTCGCCCCGCTCTTCATCATTCGCTCCGTGGATATGCTGCGTTTTTTTAAAACAAAGTCAGTCTTGATCCAGAGAAAAATTTACCTACGCTGTCTGATAAAAGTTGTAACGTTCATTCAACAAAATGAAAGTATAGTCAGGGTGTTCTTATGCATATTTAGCCGGAACATACTCATTATCTTTTTGGTAAAATTTAGATGATGGCCTGCCGGCCAAAATTGAAACCAGGAGGTTCTGTGCAACCCGCTGAAATGTTCTGCTGGCGTACACTCAGCGCTTCCGAATTGTAGACAAGACATTTTGTGAATACACAAGTGATATGCATTACAGGAGCCCACACCAGACATTTGCAAATTTCGCTCTATGTCGGCTAATAGGTATGTTTCAGTTTTGTGTAAGCCACTTACACGAAGCTCAGTAAAAAGCGCTATGGAATAATTTGGTTCTGGTGAAAAGAACTTGAGCATGTCGTGTAATAGTTCTGTCTATTTTGACAAATGAGACTATAGGAATGTGTAATTCTTCAAAAACACTGACACGTATATCCATATTTCGAGTTCCCGTCCTTATGGACGGCTGTCTGCTTATAGCTGTTCTCGGAGCTATTTTACTGTTAGGATGAAAATTTGCTCTTATGATATAACTGCGGTGTTTTCATATGTGTTGTACGTGTACAGAAATGTCTGCTGTAAAGCTCTATAAGCACCCTGCTGCACACTTTCGAGATGTCGTGTCTGATTATGGTGATAAATCATGACTGAGTCCTTAAAGTCGGGAGGGCAGCTTTCCATCATACCCACATTATGCAATGTCTATGACCCGACACCTGGTGAAATATCAAGCTATGTCCACGCACTGTTTGTATGGAAGCATGTGTGAGTTACACTCAATAAAATTCTACTATAAAGTCGTTTTTGGAGCAGTTCAAAGAGCCTGGGTGACTGACAGCAACGCTTGAGCCACTGAGTCTGTGACACGCCTGAAACAAATTAATCCAGTTTTATAGGTGTTTGAGATGCCAGCTTATTTTTCAAGTACGCTGCGGTTCAATTTTAATAACCTTGCGGGCGCAGGGCTATATCTTGGTTTGAAAGATATTTCTTTTAGTTTCCATAACTGCCGTAATTAATCTTTCTGTGCATCTGAAGTTGCCTTCTTCACAGTAAAAGGAGCGCTAAAGGTAGCACGTAGATGCGTTCATTCTATAACTTTATATAATATTGAACACATTTATCGAAACACCCGTATTGTGTGCTGGCTGTCATGATGCAGTAAAGCCACAGGCGCCACTTCTTGACCCCTTTGCAAGCAAAATAAAACAGCTACAATAACTGTAGTCTTACTGCGTCCCATAGTGCCGAAAAGGAGTTCCTGTTACTCGGTGCATGCCGAAGCGTTCTCTGAGAATGAGGCTGAGCTCAAATAACCTTCAAATTTTGAGGTGCACAGCTGGCTACGACGCTCATTTTTATCAAGTGATGTGTGTAATGAGGCGCATCGGTGCATACGTAGGATGCCTTCACACCCAAGGAAGGAGCAGTTTGCAACGCGCTGAGCACTGGTTTAACGACAATTCACGAAGAACCACGTTCGCCACTCTTGTTTCACATCCAATGACGACCAATGCTATTTGCTTTCATAGTGATGGGCGAACAAAGTGTAGCACAGCTTAAGTGAAGTACAGTAGTGCTCTACGGGCGAAAACGACATGGCCCTGATGCCAGCAGCAGCACCACTTAAATGTGAATGAGCAGCAAGAAAACGTATTGTCGTTCTATCATGTGCTGAGTACAACGCTGACAACGACAGTAAAGTTTCGCGGTCTTTTGACATACTGCATTACAAGGTACAAGCTGAAAGGAAACAAGATAAAAAGAACTGCGATGAAGTGCTTAGTCAGGAATACATAAAACGTGTTGATAGAAATTTCGCTGCTTCAAGTTTTCGGCATATTCTACCTCTCGTACATCGTAGGGGCCAAACCACGTACCAGAAAAACAAGCGAGCCAGGCAAGCTAAAACTACTCAGTATCAGCACCTTGCCGGTTGTCCTTGTAGAGGCGCTGTTAGCCCACCGATTGCGAGACAGCAATAAGAGGCTGAGAACATCAAGGGTACTTAATGAAGCATTCATTGATATATATTTTGGCACACTTCTGCCTGTGTAATTGTAAACTTCTTAATAAAGCAGTGCCAATTATGCAGTTGTTTGTGTTAGTGAAGCCTACCTGCTTTTATGCCTTAATCAACAGAAACCTTCGGCGCATTTTAGGTAGCATACTAGTCTATAGAAACACCAAAGTATATAGAAACAATAGTCTATAGAAACACCAAAGCTTTTACTGTGGGTATGTTATGAAGAGGCGCAGTTATGCTGTGGTAAATGCAAAATACTGCCGAAATGCAGTAGAAGGCGTAACAAGTCGCCACACATTTTAAGCCCAACAGTCACATGAATATTAGGTGTTCTCAATATATATATATATATATATATATATATATATATATATATATATTGACGCGTGTGTACTGGTGGACCAAAACAACAATAAGGGGAGTTGGCAGACACCAGGTAGTGGTGCTCTGGCTGATTGTAGATAAAGAAGCCGATCTTGTTGTTTGGCTGCTGAGACTCGCTGTGTCAACGTTTATACGTTTATCTGCCTTTGGTTCGCGCTGCACCGCGACACTCGTGGAAGTGCTGGGGCGCAACCCTACCTAATGCTCCATACTCCCACTGGGAGCCGTTCATCGAGCTCGGACGCATTGTCACCCATTGCAACTCCCGTGCACCGGTTCAGTCTGCGGCTGATAGGCCTCGCTCCAGAGTTCACGCCTTCCACGGAACCTCGCAAGTGCCGATTACCTCTCCAAATGGCCAACGCCAGTCCGCAACCGGTGCACCAAGGACCCCGCCAACACAGCCTTCACAGGTAACCATCTTTCAACCACTGGTTTCCTATCACTTTAGTGGCGGCACCCATGAAGACGTGGACGACTGGCTTGAGCACTACGAGCGTGTCGCCAAGAGTAATCTGTGGCCTGAACAAGAAAAGCTCTCACGCGCCTATTTCTACCTTGACGGCGGTGCGAAAATTTAGTATGAAAACAGAGAATCCAGTCTGTTACCTTGGGGCGACTTCCGACAACAGCTTGTCGATACGTTCACCAATGTCGATCGACGCGACCGTGCGCAGCAGCTGTTGGAGCTACGGGTTCAAAAACCCAATGAAAGCGTTACTATGTTTGCTGAAGATATGACTCGTCTTTTTCGTCGAGCTGACCCGAACATGAGTGAAGATAGGAAGTTGAGCTACCTCATGCGCGGCGTTAAGGAGCAACTTTTCGCCGGGCTACTGCGCCATCCTCCAAGTAACGTAGTTGACTTCATCAAGGAGGCTACGGCTATCGAGCGGGCGCTCCATCAACGATGCAGGCAGTATCATCGAATGTCTAGCAGCGCCCCAATCAATGCTGCCGCTATACCTGAGGATGAAAGCTCCCTGCGAGACCTCATTAGGGAGATAGTTCGCGAAGAACTTCAAAAGTTCCGGAATCCGGTTGCTCAAACCCCCGTTGCGTCCGTCGCTGAACTGGTACGCGACGAAATCCGCCACGCCTTTTCTACCGCTGGTCCTGGTGACGAGCACCGTCCCTTGAGCTATGCCGATGCTCTGTGACGTTCACCATCTGGTACATCACCGCCATATCACCCAGTGCCGACGGCCCCTTGGTCACCGCGGCAAGAGCAGACCCTGAGCCGACCGCCAAGCCAACCGACGTACCACCAGGCGTTTACAGCAGCACCATGGACATCGTCGCAAGAAGGGAGGCTCAGAAGTCCACCACTCCGAAGAACAGACGCGTGGCGTACAATCGATCGACGTCCACTATGCTTCAACTGCGGAGGTGCAGGTCATATTGCCCGTCATTGCTGGCACCGCAATGATTCGTTCCGCCCACTTCGAACATGGTCTGACGGTCGACGTACGAACGAAGAATACATAGCACGCCGGGAGGACGCCTGTTTCCATGGAGCCCGTTCTTACTTTTACAAATACCGTACTTCTGACGAGGAGGCAATACCTACCCGCCAGCCAGGTTTGGGACGTCAATCCCGCTCTCCTTCTCCCGCTCATTCACCTTCGTCACACCGACGTACCTCCGCGGATCTTAACGCAAGAAGGTCACCCAGCCCGCGACGGGGAAACTGAGGGCGGCGACCTCCGGGGGTAAGGTTGCAGGCCATGAAGATGACGACAAAAAGCCCCCATTACACAACACTGTAAATCCGACAAGACGTGAGAGCGACGACATTGTGACCGCTGACCTGAGTGTTTTTCTTGACGGCCAGAAAGTAACAGCCTTAGTCGACACCAGTGCCGACTTTTCTATCATCAGTCAGGACCTCGCCATGCGCCTCAAGAAAGTGAAGACACCGTGGACAGGCCCTCAAATAAGGACGGCAGGTGGTCAGTTATTGATGCCCTCTGGAAGATGCACAGCGAGTATTGACATAGGAGGTTCTTCTTTCGTTGCGTCGTTCGTCGTTCTCGCCGCATGCTGCAAGGATCTAATTATTGGTATGGACTTCTTACGAGAGTACGGCGCCGTCATCAATATCCCAGACAGTTTGATTACATTCCGCAACAGTTCGGGCGCACCTGATTGTACACAGGCGCGACCGAACCAATTGCGTCTAACTGAAGACGATGTGGTTCTCCCTCCACGGTCATGCACGCTTGTTTCTGTGGCAGCCGCTGTCCAGTTTGACGACGAAGGAGTAGCAGACCGAATAACCTCGCTCCTTTTCACACACGGCATTTCCGTCGCAAGAGGTATCGTCAGTGTCGCCGCTGGACGCACGGACTTGCTTCTGACAAATTTTAGTGATGAGCGCCGGCACCTTCCAAAAGACATGGCCGTCGCTTACTTCGACGATATCACAGACGCAGAAGGCTGCTTGGCAGTAGTCGACGTGGCACCAAAACTTTATTCGACACCAGTTCTTGACGTTAGCACTATTTTGCCTAAGAACGAGTGAAAGAGGCTTCTCGAGCTACTGGCCGAATTGAAAGACTGCTTTTCGACAACATCAAAAGTTGGCCGCGCGCCTCTAACCAAGCATCGGATAATTACCGAGGACATGGCGAGACCAGTTCACCAAAACCCCTATCGCGTGGCTGCAAAAGAACGCGAAGTGATACAAGAGCAAGTCGACAAAATGCTAGAAGATGACGTCATTCAGCCCTCAAAAAGCCCCTGGACGTCACCTGTAGTCCTCGTTAAAAAATGATGGCAGCCTGCGCTTCTGTGTAGATTACCGAAAACTCAATCAGGTGACAAAGAGAGATGTGTATCCACTTCCTCGTATAGATGACTCTCTCGACAGACTTCGACATGCTCGTTACTTTTCATCGATGGACTTAAGGAGTGGGTATTGGCAAATCTAGGTAGACCCAAGAGACCGCGAGAAGACTGCTTTTGTGACAGCAGATGGCTTATATGAATTTAAAGTCTTGCCCTTTGGTTTATGTTCAGCGCCTGCTACCTTTCAAAGACTTATGGATACCGTACTTTCTGGGTTGAAGTGGAAAACCTGCTTGGTTTCTTCCTTGATGATGTCGTAGTTTTCGCCGCAACATTTGACCAGCATCTTAAAAGACTTGAGGCAGTTTTACAAGCCATACGGTCGGCGGGCTTGACGTTGAAGCCTGAAAAATGCCACTTTTGCTATGAAGAGCTGCAATTTCTTGACCACGTTGTCAGCCACGCAGGCGTCCGTCCTGATCCTGAAAAGATCGCAGCTGTTGCACAGTTCCCCGTGCCGACTGATAAGAAGGCTGTCCGACGATTCCTCGGACTATGTGCGTATTATAGGCGATTCATCGCAGACTTCGCACGCATCGCATCACCGTTGACCCGCCTCACGAGAGAAGACGTTGCTTTCCAATGGAGCACCGAAGTGGAAGCTGCTTTTAAGAATCTCCGCCAGCGACTACAGACGCCTCCAGTGCTTGCCCACTTTGATGAGAAAGCCCCAACGATGCTACACACGGATGCCAGCAATATTGGTTTTGGAGCTGTGCTTGTGCAGCTGCAAGAGGGCACAGAAAGAGTAATCGCCTATGCAAGCCGAACACTAACACGCGCCGAGACTAATTACTCCACGACTGAAAAGGAATGCCTCGCCGTGGTATGGGCGGTCACGAAATTTCGCCCGTATATACGGCCGCCCTTTCAAAGTCATCAGTGACCACCACTCACTGTGTTGGTTGACAAATCTTAAAGATCCTACCGGGAGATTAGCGCGTTGGAGTCTCAGGCTGCAGGAGTACGACATGACTGTCGTACACAAGTCAGGAAAGCGCCACATGGACGCCGACTGTATATCCCGCTCACCCGTTGAATCGGCAACTCCATCCGATGAGGAGGAAACAGCATTTCTCGGTGTGCTTGACTCAACCGCTATTGCACAGCAACAACGTGGTGACCCTGAGTTACTTGCCCTAATTAATTACCTGGAGGGGAGATCTGAGAAGGCACCAACTGTTTTCGTAAGAGCACTGTCATCATTTTGCTTACGGAGCGGAGTACTATACAAAAGAAACTTCTCTTCGACAGGATCTGCGTATTTGCTCGTCATCCCAGCAGCCCTTCGTTCTGAAGTACTCGAAGCATGCCACAACGAGGTGACTTCAGGCCACTTAGGTTACACAAGAACGTTGGCGAGAGTACGGCAGCGCTACTTCTGGCCAAGACTGACCGTTGCCGTAAAACACCATGTTCGTAATTGCCTCGACTGCCAGCGACGGAAGTCACCACCGACTAAACCAGCTGGCCTCCTGCAGCCCGTGCCGGTCCCAAGAACAGCATTCGACCAGATTGGCATGGATATTTTGGGCCCACTTCCTACTTCAACTGCTGGGAACCGCTGGGTTATTGTCGCGACTGATTACCTTACCCGTTTTGCTGAAACAAAGGCTATCCAGAGAGGTACAGCAGCGGAGGTGGCACAATTTTTCATCGAGAACGTTGTCATGCGGCATGGTGCACCAAGCGTCGTAATCACAGACAGAGGAACCGCATTTACGGCAGCCCTTTTGGAACAAGTCCTCATGCTGAGTGGAACAACCCATCGCAAGACCACCGCCTATCACCCGCAAACGAACGGGCTTACAGAGCGTCTGAACAAAACAATTGAAGACATGTTTTCAATGTACGTAGACGTCGAACACAAAAATTGGGACGAAATCTTGCCATATATCACGTTTGCATACAACACTGCCAAGCGAGAAACAACCCAGATGACCCCGTTCAGCCTAATTCACGGAAGGGAAGTACGAACCATGTTAGATGCTATGCTAGCGCACGAATGCGACGACATCGAACCGGACGCCGAGATGTTTACAGAACGAGCGGAAGAAGCAAGGCAACTAGCACGCCTGCGAATCCAGCAACAACAAGAGTACGACGCGAGCCGCTACAATTCTCGCCGCAGAACAGTCGTTTACCGGACCGGTGACAGAGTATGGGTTTGGACGCCCATACGGAAACGAGGACTCTCTGAAAAGCTCCTAAGGAGATACTTTGGGCCATATCTAGTACTGCGACGACTGAGTGATGTTACATACGAGGTCGTCCCCGACAGTTCATATTGTCACGGGGTCGTGACGTGGCCGAAGACAGGACACTTCGTGTCGGGATTTAACTGTTTATTTGGGCGAACCTGTGCCCGGTAAACGGAAAGTTCAATTACAGCAGCAGTCTTGTACAGATAGCAGTCTCGGGCTGATAGCGGCGAACGGAGCGTCGGCCTTCGATCCACAACTGACAAGCGGCGAAGCGCATCGCCATTTATACTCTTGCCATCGAATGTTCTAGCGTTACCGCTGGCGGTGGCGTAGGTTCCAGAACAATCTGTACCGTTCGCACAGTGGGCGTGCTCTTATCTAAATGATCTACTACAGTCCGGAACCTTATGGAAAACTGCAGGCGCGGTTTGCGGTTTTGAGACGATAACGAAAACTTGGGAAATGGAACGTGGCATTGCCCCCTCTGAAAAAAGGCATCGTCCCGATGCTTCAACTAAAGATGAAGGTACAATAATAATGCAAGAAAGCACAATAAATTACGATAAAACAATAATACAAAAAACACTGTTTCAGTTTGTTAACGCGCATGAAACGGCTTGAGGCGCGCGACATGCACGACTTCAGGTCGCGATCGGCGTCGTTGAGAGTTCGTGATGCCGTCGGGGACAACCTCGTAATCAAGTGGGCCGAGACGTCGAACCACCCTGTACGGTCCGAAGTAGCGTCGCAGAAGCTTTTCACTTAGTCCACGTCGGCGTATCGGCGTCCACACCCAAACACGTTCACCGGGCTGGTATTCCACGAAGCGTCGTCGAAGGTTGTAACGGTGGCTGTCGGTCGTCTGTTGATTCTTGATACGGAGACGCGCAAGTTGTCGGGCTTCTTCGGCACGTTGAAGGTACTCGCTCACATCGAGGCTTTCTTCGTCGGTGACGTTAGGTAACATGGCATCGAGCGTCATTGCCGGGCTCCTTCCGTAGACCAATTTGTATGGAGATATCTGCGTCGTCTCCTGCACTGCCGTGTTGTATGCGAAGGTCACATACGGAAGAATGGCGTCCCACGTCTTGTGTTCGACATCGACGTACATTGACAGCATGTCGGCGATCGTCTTGTTAAGCTGCTCGGTGAGGCCGTTGGTCTGTGGGTGGTACGCTGTCGTACGGCGGTGGTTTGTTTGGCTGTATGCCAAGATCGCTTGAGTTAAGTCGGCAGTGAATGCCGTTCCTCTGTTGGTGATAAGGACCTCCGGAGCGCCGTGACGTAGGACGATATTTTCGACGAAGAACTTAGCTACCTCAGATGCACTGCCTTTTGGCAGGGCATTTGTCTCGGCGTAGCGGGTGAGGTAGTCGGTAGCTACCACGATCCACATGTTTCCGAAAGCCGACGTCGGGAACGGCCCTAGTAGGTCCATACCAATCTGCTGGAAAGGTCGACAAGGTGGATCAATTGGCTTCAGAAATCCCGCTCGCCTTGTCGGCGGTGTCTTGCGTCGCTGACAGTCCCGGCATGTTCTCACATAACGAGTGACGTCGGTGGTAAGACGTGGCCAGTAGTACCTTTCTTGTATCCTCGCGAGCGTGCGAGAAACACCGAGGTGCCCTGCCGTCGGATCGTCGTGCAGGGCCTGCAGGAGTTCTGGTCGCAGAACTGAAGGCACCACAAGGAGGTACTTAGCTCGAAGCGGTGAAAAGTTTTTTTTTTTGTAGAAGACCGTTTCGTAGAAAGAACGACGCAAGTGCGCGCTTGAATACCTTCGGGACTTCGGTGGTCCTGCCTTCGAGGTATTCTATTAGGGCCTTAAGTTCCGGGTCGGCCCTCTGTCGTTCAGCGAAGTCGTCGGTAGTTATCGTTCCTAAGAAGTAGTCGTCATCCGGATCGTCGGGTAGCGGTTGGTCGACAGGCGCACGAGAGAGACAGTCGGCGTCGGAGTGTTTTTTGCCGGACTTGTAAATAACCGTAATGTCATATTCTTGAAGTCTCAGGCTCCATCGTGCGAGGCGACCTGAAGGGTTCTTCAAGGTGGCTAGCCAACACAAGGCGTGGTGGTTGCTCACAACTTTGAAGGGCCTGCCGTAGAGGTAGGAGCGAAATTTCGACGTAGCCCAGATTATGGCGAGGCACTCCTTTTCTGTTGTGGAATAATTTGCTTCTGCTTTCGATAGCGATCGGCTGGCGTAACTAATAATCCTTTCAAGTCCGTCAGCCCTCTGCACAAGAACGGCGCCAAGACCTACGCTGCTTGCGTCAGTATGTATTTCTGTCTCGGCGTATTCGTCGAAATGGGCAAGTAACGGAGGCGTCTGCAGGCGATGTTTAAGCTCCTGGAAAGCATGTTCCTGTGGCATTTCCCACTTAAATTTCACGTCGGCCTTGGTAAGGTTTGTGAGAGGATCGGCGATGCGGGCGAAGTTTTTCACGAACCGCCTATTATAGGCGCACAGGCCCAGAAATCGGCGCACGGCCTTCTTGTCAGTGGGCGGCGGGAAGTTGGCGATAGCGGCTGTTTTCCGCGGATCTGGACGAACTCCAGACTTGCTGATAACGTGCCCCAGAAACAAGAGCTCCTCATACGCAAATCTGCACTTTTCTGGCTTCAGTGTGAGTCCGGACGTCTTGATGGCTTGAAGTATAACTTCAAGGCGCCGAAAATGCTCGTCGAAACTCGAGGAAAACACGACGACGTCGTCCAAGTACACAAGGCAAGTCTGCCACTTCAATCTTGCCAGTACTGTATCCATAACGCGTTGAAAAGTTGCAGGCGCTGAGCAAAGGCCAAAGGGCATCACCTTAAACTCGAAGAGGCCGTCCGGTGTTATAAACGCCGTCTTCTCTCGGTCTCTTTCGTCGACTTCGATTTGCCAATAGCCAGTCTTGAGGTCCATTGACGAAAAGTACTTGGCATTATGGAGCCGACCAAGTGCGTCGTCTATTCGTGGGAGAGGATACACGTCCTTTCTTGTGATTTTGTTCAGGCGGCGATAATCGACGCAGAAACGTAGGGTCCCATCCTTTTTCTTCACTAACACCACAGGGGATGCCCATGGGCTCTTGGACGGCTGGATAATGTCATCCCGCAGCATTTCATCAACTTGTCTCTTCATCGCCTCACGTTCTCGCGTCGAAACCCTGCACGGACTCTGACGGAGTGGTCTGGCATTTTCTTCGGTTAAGATGCAATGTTTCGTGATTGGGGTCTGCCGAATTTTCGATGACGACAAAAAGCAATCTTCGTATTGCAGGAGCCTGTCCTTGAGCTGTTTTTGCTTATCGTTCGGAAGTCTGGGATTGACGTCGAAAGCTATGGGAGGGGCTTGGTTCCTCTGAGCAGGTTCCGCAGAATCGGCGAGGGCGAAAGCACTGGTGGCTTCGACAATTTCTTCGATATATGCGACCGTTGTTCCTTTGTTCACATGTTTGTACTCATTGCTGAAATTCGTGAGCATAACCGTTGCTTTGCCTCCCCGCAGCCCTGCAATTCCTCTTGCGATGCAAATATTTCGGGTGACCAACAGATGCTGACTGCCTTCAACGACGCCTTCCAAGTCAGGTGATTTAGGAGCGCCGACTGAAATAATGACGCTTGAGCGAGGCGGAATGGTGACTTGTTCTTCCAGCACATTCAAGGCATGGTGTCCTGATGGCGTGCCCGGCGGTAGTGCTTCTTCTGTGAATAACGTTATCGACTTTGTTTTTAGGTTGATGACAGCACCATGTAGGCATAAGAAGTCCATGCCAAGGATGACATCTCTCGAGCAACGCTGTAGGACTACGAAGTCTGTAGGATAAATACGGCCGTAATGGTGACTCTCGCTGTGCAAATTCCTGCAGGTGTTACGAGATGACCTCCAGCTGTGCGGATTTCAGGGCCTTTCCAAGCTGCCCTAACTTTCTTTAACTTCGCGGCGAATGACCCACTGATGACAGAATAGTCAGCTCCAGTATCGACGAGAGCAGTCACACTGTGGCCGTCGATAAGAACGTCGAGGTCGCTAGTTCGCCGTCTCGCATTACAGTTAGGGCGTGGCGTCGGGTCACGGCTGCGTCGGCTTGTTCCGCTGCTTCCATGTTGCGTCGTCCGGCCACCTTCGGTAAGTGAGCTTTTGCCTTCAGGGCTTTGTCTGGTTGGTGTTGTGTTCAAAAAGCTCCGTCGCGGCGTCGTCGTCGTCGGAGGATCTTCTGTAGTTCGTCGCACAGCAACCGCACCTCCACCGGTTGCTGCCCTTAGTTTCCCGGATACGGGCCAGGAGACCGGCGCCGCGTTTGGCCGGAGTACTGCCGGGGGTGCGGTGACATGCGGCGGCTGGGCGACGGCGAACGGGAAGGACTTCGTGGTGTCCATTGAGTTCCTGTCAGGTAGTCGGCGATGTCACGTGGCCGTTCCCCTGGCTGCGGACGTGGTGCATCGACGGCGAAGCCACGCAATCCCATCTGTCGGTACTGGCAACGGCGGTAAGTGTTCCCGGCCTCACCACAGTGTTAGCACAGTAAGCGGTGGTCAGGGGTGCGCCAAACGTCGGTTTTCCTCGGCGCACTGCGCTGGCCCGCTGGCGAACGGTAGGTCGTCGGTGGGGGTGGTGGCGGCGGTGGTGTCTGGCGACGGAAGTGCGACGAGGCGGCGTTTCGGCGTGGACGGGGAGGAGCATTGTGGCGCACTGCAGCGGCGTAGCTCATGGTTTCTGGTTCGGGCAGCGGTGTTTGGGGAATTCGAAGCGATTGCCGAACTTCTTCTCGCACAATGTCGGCGATCGAATCCACTTGAGGTTGCGCCGAAGGCAACAGTTTGCGCAGCTCTTCCCGCACGATCGCTCGGATTGTTTCACGAAGGTTGTCGGAGTCAGTGGCTTGAGCAGCAGCGCATTCTGGAGTAAGGCGACGATTATACTGTCTGGTGCGCATGTCCAGGGTTTTTTCGATGGTGGTCGCCTCGGATACAAATTCTTGGACGGTATTCGGTGGATTCCTCATTAGTCCGCGAAGAGCTCCTGTTTGACCCCTCGCATGAGGAAACGATCTTTCTTCTCCTCAGGCATGTCTGGGTCAGCGTGACGAAATAGGCGGGTCATCTCCTCTGTAAAAATTCCAACCTTTTCATTTGGTAGCTGAACCCGGGTCTCTAGTAGAGCAGCGGCCCTCTCTTTGCGAGCGACGCTCGCGAACGTTTGCAGAAATGCGCCGCAGAAGACATCCCACGTTCGGAGCGTGGACTCCCGATTCTCTAGCCAGGTCCTTGCGGTGTCTTCCAGGTAGAAGTACACACGACGGAGCTTTTCTTCGTTGTCCCAGTGGTTGAGGGCGGCCACACGGTCGTATGTTTCTATCCAGGATTCCGGGTCTTCAAACGATGGCCCATGAAACGTTGGGGGTTCCCTGGGTTGATGAATGACGATCGCGGGCTGGGACGCTCCGGTTGTCATAGTCGCTGCAGTAGAGGTCATGACCTTGGCTTTTCGCGCCTTGTCTTGTAGAAGCCCGTATTCCGGTGGGAGACCTTGCTGTCGGCGGCTTTTTCGCTGCTCTGGGTTGGCGTCGGTGTCTTCTCCGCCACGTAGGCTGGGTTCACGGCTTGACGGGGGCGTCCGGTACATGAACGAAGCAGCACCTCCACCGGATGTCACGGGGTCGTGACGTGGCCGAAGACAGGAGACTTCGTGTTGGGATTTAACTGTTTATTTGGGCGAACCTGTGCCCGGTAAACGGAAAGTCCAATTACAGCAGCAGTCTTGCACAGATAGCAGTCTCGGGCTGATAGCGGCGAACGGAGCGTCGGCCTTCGATCAACAACTGCCAAGCGGCGAAGCGCGTCGCCATTTATACTCTTGCCATCGAATGTTCTAGCGTTATCGCTGGCGGTGGCGTAGGTTCCAGAACAGTCTGTACCGTTCGCACAGTGGGCGTGCTCTTATCGAAATGATCTACTACAGTCCGGAACCTTCTGGAAAACTGCAGGCGTGGTTTGCGGTTTTGAGACGATAACGAAAACTTGGGAAATGGAACGTGGCAATATAGTACGAGGCTTCGCCAGCACCGTCCTGAACTAGTTCACGTTGTGCGCATGAAGCCTTATGAAATGTAGTGACTGCGCAAGACACTTCTAAAAGAACAGACAAAAAAAACTGCACTACTGGTTTAGCATCGGGGCGATGCTCATTAGGAGGGGGGGCAAATGACGCGTGTGTACTGGTGGGCCAAAACAACAATAAGGGGATTTGGCAGACACCAGGTAGTGGAGCTCTGGCTGATTGTAGATAAAGAAGGCGATCTTGTTGTTTGGCTGCTGATTGTCGCTGTGTCAACGTTTATACGTTTATCTGCCTTTGGTTCGCGCTGCACCGCGACAATATTTTCACCACTTTTCTTTCTTATTTACTATCCATTGGTTCTAATACCTTCCCCTATACATTCCTTGACATTATTATCTCATTAATATTGTGTCAAAACACGGAAAAACGAGCCCTTATGTATACACTTATTTCCCCTATATATATATATATATATATATATATATATATATATATATATATATATATATATATATATATATATATATATATATATATATGCATGGTGGTTGAGTGGTCGTAGCATTGCATACAGTCCATTAGATCCTCCTTGAGCGGTCACGACGTGGTTTATTTCGACGTTTCGGCCCAGAGTCTGGCCTTCATCAGGATTAAAGGTACAGTTTGTTGGTGCTCAGCTTTATACAATCTCTAATCAGAGGGAAAGGAAAGAGAGAAAAGAGAGAAAAAAGAAAAAAAAGAAGAAAAGGAAAAGAAGAGAAACAAAGAAATTAGAAACAAAGAGAAAAAAATATATAAGGTGGACTCCCCTCGGGCGCCCCCCTTCCACTCTTTCTTCCACTTCCCCCCTCAACTCTCTCCCCTTTCTCCCCTTCACCTTTCTGATGTGAGCGGTGTGTGTATCCTTCCTTTCACTAACGCAATCTACCCGACCATACGACCTTTCCCGACCTTTCTGATGTCAGCGTTCTGTGTAGGCTTCCTTTCACTAACGCGTTCTTCCCGACCAGACGGCGCCTCCTGGCTCTCGCGGTTCGGTCTGGGGCAAAAAAGAGCTTTTTTAGGAAGTTGTAAGCCTTTAACTACTCGGAGCCCCGTGAACATTTCATCGTAGAAAGAGAGGTGCCGCATATTGCGGCAGAGGCTGGTAAGCGGGCGCAATCCGAATTCCTTGCCGTAGGATGGATGGATGGATGGATGGATATGGCTGTACCCTTTAGATCGGGCGGTGGCCAGCGCCACCAAGCCGTAATACCTAATGAACCAAAAACTATATTTATTTTTTCCCTTAAATGTGAGTTTGAGGATTCGCACTTTGCAGTGAAGAGTTTAATTTTCACTCGTGCCTTGACTTTAGCCACCAATCAAATAACCTCCTTCTAGTTACGTCTACCCGCTTAAAGTCTATTTTGCCCTCCCGGTCCCTAAACCCCAGTGCTTTGAAAAACGCAGTGCCATCATCCTGATCTATAGGGTGAAGCCCTTTACAGAACATTATCAAGTGTTCGGCAGTTTCTTCTTCCTCTTCACACGCACTGCATACTCTGTCTACCCCTTCGTATTTGGCCCGATATGTCTTGGTTCGCAGTACTCCTGTCCGGGCCTCAAACAGTAGAGAACTACCCCGAGTATTATCATAGATCCTTTCCTTGGCAATTTCCTGCTTAAAGGTTCGATAGGTCTCTAGTGTGGACTTCTTAATCATGCCCATTCTCCACATGTCAGTCTCAGCTTCCTTCACTTTCTTCTTAATTGATAGTTCTTTTTGCTTTGGCCACCTGCTGTTTTCTAAGTATTTACCAGTCAACTTCCTGGTTCGCTTCCTCCATTTTGTATCGACATTCTTCATATACAAGTAGCTGAAAACCTTCCTAGCCCAACGCTCTTCCCCCATTTCTCTCAATCGTTTCTCAAATTTTATCTTGCTGCTAGCTTCCCTGCCCTCAAATGATGTCCATCCCATATCACCTTGTACTCCCTGATTTGGTGTATTCCCGTGAGCTCCTAAAGCAAGCCTACCTATTCCACGTTGCTTAATTTCTAATCTTCCTTGAACTTCTGATCTCATGCACAAGACCGCATTGCCGAACGTCAGCCCAGGAACCATGACCCCTTTCCATATTCCTCTCACAACATCATACCTATTGTAATTCCACAGTGCCCTATTTTTCATGACTGCTGCATTCCTGTTACCTTTAGTCGTCACGTATATTTCGTGTTCCCTCAGATACTCGGTCCCATTGCTTATCCATACGCCCAGATATTTGTATTTATCTGTTATCTCTACCGTGACCCCCTGTATTTTAAGCTCACTACCTTAGTTGTCATTGAAAATCATGACTGCAGATTTTTCCTTACTGAATCTAAAATCTACCTGTCTCCCTCATTACCGCAGATGTCCATAAATCTCTGCAAATCATCCTTGTTGTTGGCCATCAGCACTATATCATCTGCGTACATTAATGCTGGTAGTGCCTGATCAATAAGTTTTCCTTGTTTGACTAAAGAGAGGTTGAAGCCCAGTCCACTTCCCTCTAATTTTGCCTCTAATCCTTCTAGGTACATCATGAATAATAAGGGTGACAGGGGGCACCCCTGCCTAAGCCCCTGTTTTACCTCTGCAGGCTTGGATACCTGTTTTTTCCACTTTATAACTGCCTTGTTACCTTTATAGATACCCTTTAAAAGATTAGTGACTACATGTTCCACGCCTAGTGTGTCCAGTATTCCCCACAATTCCTCTTGAACCACGCTATCATACGCTCTCTTGATATCCAAAAATGCTAGCCACAGAGGCCTGTGTTTCTTTTCTACAATTTCGATGCACTGCGTCAGTGAGAACAGATTGTCTTCCAACCTCCTGTGTTTCCGAAACCCATTCTGCAGTTCCCCCAGCACCCCCTCATCATCTATCCACGCCTGCAGTCTTTCCTTTATAATCTGCATCGCCAGCCTGTAGACCACTGATGTCACTGTTATAGGACGGTAGTTGTTTATGCCAGCTTTGTTCCCCTTGCCTTTATAGATCATGCTCATCCTGCTAAGTTTCCATCCATCGGGAACTTCACCATCGATTATTATTGTGCTCACTGCCTCTCTCAAAGCCTGCTTAGACTTCGGACCTAATGTCTTTATCAGCCTAATTGGAATGCCATCTGGGCCTGTTGATGTACTACTAGGAACCCTTTTCTCAGCCCTTTCCCACTCTTGTTGTGAAAATGGAGCCATTGCACCGCTTGATTCGTCCTTGTCTATTGTGGTGCATAAAGTACTTTGTTGAAATTTTTCTGTCACCCTTGTTCTTATATATTCAATAGCTTCGTCCCCTTCTAGCCTAGCACCTTGGGCTGTAGTTATAAAACTCTGCTCTAGGCTCGTCTCATTTCTTAGGGAGTTTAGATGGTTCCAAAATTTCGCAGCTGCCTTTCTATCTTTTTTATGTACTTCTGCCAGCCACTGAGCTCCCTTCCTTCTAATCTTTTCATTGAACAGAAGGGATGCATCCCTTCTACAGCTTAGAAAGGTTGCCCATTTTCTTTCAACATCATCTGTCGGTTCACCCCGCTGCTTAGCATGTCTGTGTTCCCTAGAGGCTTCCTGACGTTTTGCTATGACTCTCTTAACTTCCTCATCCCACCAACTTTTGGGTTTGTGTCTTCTTTTCCGGGGTGACTTCTCACGCGTCTTAGCAAACTCTAGCTCAAAGAGTCTAATTAGATTCGTGTGTGTCCACACTGTCTTATTATCCTCCGTGATTACTTTCTCAATTTGTTTAGTGGCTATTTCAATTTGCCTTTCTGAATAAAAATTTTCCTGTAGTTGCTCATCTTGTCCCCTTCCCACTTTCACTGCTCTTCCAAAACTTAGCTTGATACGTTTGTGATCGCTACCCAGACTTCTGGAGCCACCTTCATCTATGTGCATTCCCCTGAGCTTATCATACATCCTATGTGACATCAGTGCATAATCTATCGTCGACTGAAGCCTTCCTACCTCCCATGTTATTTGCCCTTCGCACTTCTCGGTACTGTTGCAAATGATCAAATCAAGCCTTTCACACATATCCATGATGATTTTGCCTGTCGGGTCGGTATACCCATCTATATCTTCTGTGTGCGCATTCATGTCTCCTAGTATAATTATCTCGCACTCTCTTCCTAACTCCTGAATGTCCTTTGATATACACTCTACCATTGCCTGGTTTTCCTCTATGGCCTTTGCTCCCGTCCACAAGTACACGAAACCAAGGAGTGTCATTTGACCTGCCACTTTCCCTTTTAGCCATAAATGTTCCTTGCACTCCTGCTTGACCCTTTGCCACTCTGTACTTTTATGAATGAATGCTCCAATACCACCCCCCTTTCTGCTGCCTTCTGTTCTATTACAATATTCTCACGCGTAGTCTGGATTGTTCGGAGGTTGTTCCATGTCCCTGAGATGTGTTTCTACAAAACCGTATACCATCGGCCTCTCTTCCCTTAGCTGTTCTTCTATCTCTTCCCACTTCAGCCTGTTCCTACCACCCTGCATGTTAATATACCCTATGTCTGAATTGGCTCGGCGCTCGTGGCTACGTTTATTTATGCCCCGGACTCTACCTTTCTTAGATATTGGTGCCACTTTGGAATCGTATCTGTCCATACCACCTGTCGAAGAGTCTCCCTGGTTGTTTTCCTCGTTACTAGCTATCCTGCACCCCGAAGGGCTCGCTTGCCCCCCAAAAAAGCTACTGCGCGTCCTGCAAGTCGCCAACCCACCTCATGACCTAGCCGCCCATCGAAGTGAATTCTGTCTCGTTGAAAACCCCCCACCTATGCACCTCTCTGTTTATTTCCACCACCTCAAAGCCTTTCTCTCGACTCATCCGCCATATCTCTTGGTTTGCGTTGACCACCGCTCTTTGCAGGTTGCTATGACGCACCGGTACCTCCGGTATCGTGCATATCACTACCTGTACCTTAGGAGAAGTGGCGCGCATGTCATCGACGCCTTTCGCCAGTGTGGCTGCTAGTCCTGCTGCATCTTCATTGAGGACTTCGTTTAAACCGCCTGAAATTATCACGAGAATTCGTCTATCAGCTGTCGTTTTGAGCTTTGCGCTCGCTTGCCTCATGACTGCTTCCAGCTTGCGTCCTGAGAACGCCCCTACTGCAACCCTCTTGTCACCTCTTACCCTCTCTTTGATGGCTTCTGTGCATCGATTTAAACTTGAGTCCCCGGCGATTATCACATGCTGTGACTTTTCAGCTGCATTGTTCTGCACCTGGGGGCTACTTGCACCTGTGACGCCGGCTGCTTTGTTCCCTCCCTGCCCCACCACTACCTCGCTGAAGCTGGGCCTTGCGACAGTTGAACCGGCTAAACCTGTTTTTTCCAAAATTGTTCGCTTTTCCTTCTCCACCGTTCTGGTTGCCGGTTCCCTACTGTTCTCTCGGTAGGTCGCTTCTTTGTTCAGCTTCGCTAGCGCTTCCTCGGCGGACTTCAGTCTTTCTCCTATTGCCCTCATTTTCTCTTGCTCTGTCGCCAACGCAGTCTCGAGCTCGGCGACTTTCACCAGCAGTTCACTCTGGGCAACCATCATTTTCTCCATTTTTTCCTCGACCTCACATTGCCTACACTTCGCGTCAGCCTCTTCTCCATCCGCTTTTACGCTTGGGTCCACTTTCAAACCCACTCCACATCCTGAACACTTTACAGTCTTTTTAACCATGCCTTTCTGACACCAATTGTCCCTATACTCGATAATTACTAAACTCTAGCCCTGCACTTCGAGAAAAAAAAGGAAAGTCTATGCTCTACTACAAAAATTTGCGTGTTCAATGTACGCGCACCTCCCCCACGGGGTGGCAAAAGAAAAAAAACAAAAAAAATTTCAAACACACACACCCGCACTATCTAATAAATACCTGGTGTCTGGCCCCCGAAAAAGCCGTACCATAAAATAAGTGCTACGAAGATTTCAACCGCTGCCTTATAATTATAAAGACAAGCTCAAAACATGCAAAAACACTTATCTGCGCAGTCGATCCGGAGTGCTAAAAAAACACGTCCATCCACCTTGACAGCCGGAACTGAATTCTCTCACACTAGCGCCACCTGCTGAGTGAGTGATACAACTAGGTGGTAATACCAATTATTGGAAAGTATTTGAAATTAGTCTGTAAGTCTACAACTTTCTTACACTATTCTGCGAAATGTTTGTACTTTGTTCTTTGGAAAAGCCGCGCCACATTTTTGCTTATTGAAAATGACCCTTTCCTTTACTAATAGATGGTTGTTTATATTATAGCATGCTTGGGAGGACTATAGCAGATTTTTTTATGTGTGTGTGAAATAAGCGACCTTTTCCGTTTTTGTTCTCGAAAGGAGGACATCTGGGCGGTAACAATTGACATCGCTTTTTTAGTTTTTTAACAAGTATCTCATGGCATAGCAAGTTTATCTTGCTAAATGCGCTTTGTTTGAAAGAGGCTGCTTGAATTTACGGCGTCACAATTATATCAACACAATTTCGCCATAACATTTGGAATGCTTTGAGTGCAATAATGTAAAGCGTCGAGCTGAATGTATAGATTTTTCAGTTTTCTTTGAGATTAGGAATTATCTTTGTATCAATTTACACACTTATTGAGATTCACAGCTTACATGCGTTCTCCCCAAAGTAGTAAAATTTAACAGCTTTTAATAGTTTACACTACGAATGCCTGAGGGAAAATTAAGATCAACTGTTCGACTTCATGGTGCGGTTCGGAGCCATATGTGTAGAATACTCTAAGCACATCAGCTCAAGCTCATGGCATCTGTGATCGGCATTTGGTCCTCGGATGGCTCGTCATTCATGATTGCTATTTCTACCTTATGATATGTTCGATGAAGAAAGGCTACAGAAGAAGTTTTGCACAATGCACGATCAAGACATGATGTTTGGCATCGGGTAAATCCATAAAACATGCGCAGGTTAACCACAGCCACAAAGGAAAAAAGTGTGGCATTTCTGAAAGAATGTTTTTCTGCAAATTGGACATATAAGAAGCATTCATATCCACAGCACCTAATGCAACAAAGAAGATGTTTCGACCCTCTGGAGTTCTTTCGACCATCTGGAGTTCTTTGACTTGCGCAGAAATCTGAGCACATGGGCCTACAGCATTGCCTCCTCCAACGGAAATGCAGCCACCACAGCCGAGGTTCGATCGTGTGACCTACGGGTCAGCAGCCGAGTACCTTAGGCCCCAAACCACCGTGCCTGGGCACAAGTATCAAATTCAGTTACGTTGTTCCATAAAAAGCTGATTACGCATGTCGTCCATTGGATACCAGAACGGAGCTTTGCCTGGGCCAGTGTATCTCAAGATAAGGCAAATCGTAGTTTCAATCGTACTAGGGGTGCTCTTTTCTCTTTATCTGCTGATTCATGTTTATTCTATTTCTAATCAATAAGGCCGTATCCTTTATATCATTCACTTGTCTGTGCAGGCAGTAATTAGTATTCAAATCAGAGATATGCAGGTACACTATACCCAAGTTACGAATGCACGGACATGCACGCACACGCACACGCGATCGTCGCGCGCGCATTTATGTGTGTTTATATATACACACATGAGGAATAAAAATGGCCGCAGCTTAATGTTTGCTTGGGTAGCACGATGACTTTTGCAAAAAACGAGCATATGCTAAAAATGTACTTAGACACGTAACTTAAAGCACTTACTTTTATAAACAAAGTACGCTTCGTGGTTATAGACCCCCGAATATTGATAAGAATGTACACATGCTACGTAATGGTCTACTCACTAAGGAGAATTGGTCTTGTGTTCGCTTGATCGCTCAGCTCGATCAAGCGAACACAAGGCCAAACACGGCACTGCACGCGCGGTGTCTGCCACCAGCGAACTTCGAAAAGGAAAGCGAGCGTACGCTTGGCCGCTGCCACCAACAGCGCCGAACTGGTTTGGAGCTAGCGCCGACGAAATTGACGGCAATGCGGCCCTTTTCCACAAACTCGAGCGAGTGCAGCACGCAAACGCGAGTCTGCCACCGCAGCCAATGGACGACGCAGAGCTGCTTGCGACCGACTGACAGAAAAGCCGACTAGAATGGTGACCAATTTTCACTAAGTTCTGACGCCAGCGAAAGCCCCGCCAGCCCGTGCTGGTGCACTTATACCGCGCGACATATTACAACCAATCTCGTTACGAGAACCCGCAACGTATTTTGGAGGACTCAATCCAAACACAAGGACGAGGTCTCATCCCAATATCGTTAGCCCGGAGCTCATTGCGGCGGTGAAGACAAGCGAGCACTCGACGAGCGAGCGTACGGGAGGCCGACGGCAATGGCGGCCAATTTCCAGGCGGCCGCAAAGCAAAGCGGAACTGCAGACGCCCAAGCTGACCTTTGCGGTGCATTTCGTGCGTGCGATATGGAACACAACCGAGCCCGTTGCCGGCAAGCGCGATCCGTATCGCACACGCGACAAGTACACTAGAATAAAAAATGATAACCCACCTGCGGAAGAATGCAGCGCTGATTTCTGCCCTGAGTCGGACTGAGGCATATATCCGATAGGCCTTGGGCCTGCTGTCTTCTCGGCCGCCATGTTGGCCTTCCGAACTGTTGCTGTCGTGTGTTGGTCGCGACTATCTTGAAGTCAGAGACATACAGTGCGGCGTGGTGATGTGTCGAGACTTGCTTCCGACTTCATGAGTGCAGCCAAACGTAAACGCAGCAGCCCACGCTCATCCAAGCGTACACACAAGCACCACGTCGTGATTTCTAGATCGTCGAATTCGCCCCGCCACGGTGGTCTAGTGGTTAAAGTAATCGGCTGCTGATAGGTCGTGAGTTCAATTCACGGCTGCGGCGGGTGCATTTCCGATGAAGGCGGAAATGTTGTAGGCCCGTGTGCTCAGATTTGGGTGTATGTTAAAGAACCCCAGGTGGTCAAAATTTTCGGAGCCCTCCACTTCGGCGTCTCTCATGCGTCTCTCATAATCATATGGTGGTTTTGGACGTTTAACTCCAAGTATCAATCAATAAGACTTGCACTGATAGCGGCGAACCGAGCGTTGGCCGATTCAAAATACCCGTTTTCTGACTAATGAAACTTAGGTCGTGAGACTAAGTGCTGTCCTTGTTAGCCTCTTCTGTCTGTCTGTTGTTTCAGTGCGCATCAACAAAACCTCTAGTTGTGAATACCATACATCGTTTGGTGGTTCTCAAAGCTTTATAACTTTAGCCCATTTTTGTTATCAGTAGCCAGATTGGTTGACGGTCCCAAGCTGGGTTCTCTCTTAATGTCGTCGCCTCCACGGAGCGTTTTTCTTCCTCCATGCAGGGTTATGAGGCTTAATTCTGGAGTGCATGAAGGCTGTGTCGCTCGTTCCTGCGGTCGCGTTTGCAAAAGAAGCCCATTGCTCGCACGCGACGAATCACGATTCTGGCAGTTGTTCGCAGTTTTCTTGTTTATATTCTGCCTTCTGTTGGACACTTTTCTTTCTGTTTGAACAGCACGCTCCAAGTGTCGAGCTGTGACAGTTGTTGATCCGCGCTCGTCCTGTGTATGCTAATTTCGCGCGTGCTTTCTGCTTGAGGTCTGCGCTGCAAGCTTCGAACTCGTTGCCGCCTTTCCTGTAATTTTGCAATTTGTTGCTCTTGCTAACACATTGCACAACAGACGCTCCACTACCTGTGTGCAGACAAATTCCTATTTCGTGTTGTACGTATTCCTAGGCAAGGCGACCAGCCGCATCTTTTATTAGTTTACGTCTTGACTGCGAGGGTCCATTTGATTCACCTGCATCAATCAGAACCGCTTCACGGTTGCGCACGAGTTCAGAAATTGAGCAGCGCAAGTTCAACGCTGCAAGTACATAATGAGGCCATAAACGAATGACGAGGTGCTGACAAGAAGCAGGGGTTAATTTTGTTTGCTTATATTAAACCATTGAGCTAATTATGACCGATGACAAACTGCACATATGTTTCGTTTATTTGGAGCAGACATCTGTGCAAAAAACAGTGATTCCCGCTTTTCTCAAGGGTGACTAATTTTGACGGCACCGACAATGAAACAGACGTAGAAGCCGTTATCTAGGATTACAAGCATGTGGCACTAAATTGTTATCATTGCGTCTCCCGAATGATAATCAGGCTGTGTTATGTGAAAGGGAACAGAAGGTTTACTAATTCTCGCAACGAATATAGGCATATCACCGTGAGAATGACGGTTATTTGACGCTGGATACCTTCGCTCTCCTTGAGGCTTGTCAACCTGCTTCGACGGAACGAGTTTTCTAATCTGGCTTCAACGTCAGATGGAGCTTTCGAAAGTGTTAGCCTGAACAGATGAAGGCCCGTTTCTTGCTGTACAAAGACTGCCCCTTGTCATAATAAAGCATTGGAGAGACCAAAGCAGCAAAACGTCACTTCATAGAAGAGCGAAGTGCCCAGCTATTGCGTCAGAGTCCGCATACAGTTTCGGCACGAAAACGTTATCTCATGAAAAACTAAGTCGACGAAATGCTACTCCATGACATCATCCAGCCATGGAAAGTTCCGTGGAAGTCTCCCGTGGTCTTAGCGGAAAGAAACAATTGAAACTCCATTCTTCTAGGTCGACTTTCGTTGCCTGAACGAAATCACGATCAGTCACATGCACGTGTCTCACGGTAAGACTTGCCATGTATCAACTACACAGCTCAAAGTACCCTTGACAGTGGTTCTCTGTCCCGGCCATTGGTAAATGCAAATCGCCAAAAGAACGACAGAAGACTGCCTATATAACTCCAGAAGTCTTTTTGGAGCTTATAATCATTTGATATTCACTTGGCACCTGCAACTTTCCAACCAGTTATGGATAGAGTACTGGCACAGTAAAGAGACAGCCGTGCCTCATAAGCAGCCGACGTCGTTGTGTGTGCTTCAATATTTGGTGGACACTTCCATCATTTCAAAGGCTTACTCAAAGTGATCAAAATGTCTCACCCACCCTTGAAGCGAGAAAAGTCTCGTTTAGCGTACCGGGAGCTCTTATTTCCGAGCCACTTCATTACCATGTGTGCAGTAGGCCCAGGCGTGCGCAAAACAACTTCCGTCACTTTCCTCTCACCACCTACCCACGTGAAGGCCGTATGCCAATTTCTAGGCTTGTGCACTTACTACAAATATTTCCTGAAGGATGATGCTTCAGGTGTCGCCGAGGTGCTAAAGCACCTCACAAAGACCAACGTGCAATTCATACAGAAAACGACAGGTGTACAGTAGGGAACCTTATGAATGATGGCATTAGGCAAAGAAAGGGTGGCGTTGGAAATAAAGAAAGGTGTTACAAGAAAAAATCTATGCATGTAACGAGGTGAATGAAAATCGATGAATATTGGTCGTATGCTCTATGATTTCTACGTGGAAGTCACCGACTACGATTAGCACAGACAGATGAATGGACGTACAAAATGGTGAACGAACAGATGGAGGGACGGACACGCGGATGCATGAATGGATGGATGGATGGGCAGAAAAACAGTAGGGTGGCTCAAGGGATCATTTGTTGTGTGGTCATATGCTCGATTCATCTACATATCATGTCCATGTTTCACACAGACATTTTGGTTATTATTGCGTAGGTGATCAGTTTTGGTTTTGTGTAGCGCGGCAAACTCCCACAAGACTAAGCACAAAAAGTTTACGCCTAACTAGCTACTGGACCTACGGTTTCGGGGGCAGATGCTGATGCTCTAGCATGGATAAAAGAGAGACCCTTATCGACCGCCCTTGAAGAGGTGCGAAGAGCGACCTAAATATGTCCCATGAAGTTCAAGTTCAATTATGTCCCACAAAGCGCAAAGATCGCGACGAAGAGATTGGGTGACAGCTCTTAGCCTGTGTTGCGTTGGCGGGTCACTGATAGCGTTAGGAAAGATGCCCACGATAGAGTAGACGCACTATCATAACTTGAAAGACACCCTGCCACAGTTGTTCCGGTTACCAGCCTAGAGATTGAGAGAGACGCTTCGTGGCAGCATGAGGAATGATTGACTGGGAAACCATGCGCATATCGGTTCTCAAGTTCTCCTAACTGATGTATTGAATGTCAGGCACGGTCAGGCTATATCTATCTATCTGTCTATCTATCTATCTATCTATCTATCTATCTATCTATCTATCTATCCCTCTATCTATTTATTTATTTATCTATCTATCTATCTATCTATCTATCTATCTATCTATCTATCTATCTATCTATCTATCTAGCCGCCTACGACTTCTAGCTCTCCTACCAAATACTACAATCATATTGTAATAATACATTCATTATAATAATACAATCATATTATGGCATACCAAAAGTGGTATGCCATAATATGATTTTATGACGAGCGAAAGTGACTTGTCATATCATGAAAATCATGACATGTATGTCATGAATGTCATGACCCACATTGTATGATTTTGCTGCTTTTGCGGTGGTTTCGTTCACATCATGTGTTACAAAACTGGCGTGGTCTGGCACGACTGCATTGCGAACAAAAGCGGCAAAATGTAACATAAACATTATGTCATGCGTGTAATGTTACAATCTGACTACATGCCACACTTATGATGCGCTCACGAACATTTCGCTAGCTTCGTATATACCTAATTTTGTATTACGGAACATGAATAAATGACGAAAGTATGTGACTGGTGCCAACATGATAATCATCAGGTGTGTGTAATGTAACAACATGACTACATGCCGCGCTCATGATGCGCTCACGGCCGTTTCGCTAGCTCCACATAGCCAAGTTTGGTATTACGGGACGTGAATGGTAGACGAAGGTAAATAAATTGTGCAAACATGATAATCATCAGGTGCGTGTCATGTAACAACATGACTACATGCCACGCTCATAATGCACTCGTGGCCGTTTCGCTAGCTTCACAAGTACCCACTTCGGTATTACTTACTTATTTATTTATTTATTTATTTATTCATACTGCAATCCCTATTACAGAGATTTTAGCTGGGTGGTTACAGATATAATTTTCACAATGTTGGCACACAAGAATGCATAAACCAAACAAACAAACAAAAAGAAGAACGGCATGATGTGAACAATCAGGTCAATATTGCTGCAAACAACTTTAAGGACGGCTCCATCACTTGGTTATTAGTTAGTCCATTCCACTGAGTTACTGTACGAAGAAAAAAGGAATATTTGAAGCAGTAATTTTGGGACCAGAAAGGGGTTATTGTAAGTTGATGCCTTTGGCGGGTGGCGTACCCAGAAGAAAAGGAAATGATATTGGAAACATCAAGCTTGTAATGCCCTTTAATTATTTTGTAAAGAAATTGTAGTCGCATTAAACGATTTTTTTAAAATTAAACGTGATGCGAACAGACGACAGACGTAAATGGCACGTCCAAACATGATAAACATGACATACGTGTCTTGTAACAACATGACTACATACCACCCTCATCATGCACTCGCGGCCGTTTAGCTTGCTTTACATATGCCATATTTGGTACTACGTCACGTGAATGGATGACGAAGGTATGTGACTGGTGCAAACATAATAATTATGAGATGCGTGTTATGTAAAAACATGAGCACATGCCACGCTTCGAAGACGCCAATAAACTTTGGCGTGACCCGGCGTGCCTGCACGCCGGCGGTCGTTTCGTCGGGTCCCGCCGGCGAAGCCACGCCAGGCGCCGATCTTTCTTCCAAATTCGCATTGTTCACAGACTGTCTCACCGCCTGGCAGAGTTCATAAGCGTCATCTTAAAGATGATCAGTAAACTCACCGCCGTTTCGCTAGTTTCACATATGCCAAATTTGGAATTACGGCACGTGAATGGACGACGAAAGTATGTGACTGGTGCGAGCATGATAATTATGAAAGGCTTGTCATGTAACGACATGACTACATTCCATGCTAATAAGGCGCTTGCAGCCATTTAGCTAGCTCCAGATATACCAAATTTGGCGTGGCATGACGCGAACAGACACTGATGCAAATGACACGCCCTAACATATCAATCATGAGATACTTGTCATGTAAAACATGGCTACAAGCTACACTCATAGTGCGCTTGTGGTTGTTTCACTAGCTTCTCATATACCCAGTTTGGTGTTACATGACGTTAATGGGTGAGGTTTGAATCGTGCAAGCATTATAATCATGACGCGCATGTCATGTAAAAACATAAGAACATATCATGCTCATGATGGGCTCGTGGCCATTTCGCTGGCTCCACATATAGCAAATTTGGTATCTTGTAACGTGAATAGATGGCAAAGGTAATTTACACGTTCAAGCATTCCAGCAACGTAGGTTTGCTCCAGTATGTTCCAGAAACGTAGGTTTTTTGTAGGAATTACAGTATCGGGCAACGTTCCGTGAAACTGGATCCTGTGGCTCCCTTGCGTCGGCCACGGCTTCTATGGTCACTGGGCCAAGTTAGAACCCACTGTCTTGAACTGTGGTGGCTTCCCTAGAGCAGCCCTTGTCCTGCCCGATGAATGCGAATGCCAAGCTTACAGCTGCTAAACGCTCCTATGTGAACAGCATTTCATGGTGATGATAATGGTAGGCTTGAAAATATTACCGCCACTTACTCAGAGGAATAGGCCAGAAATCAAGTGGCTACAATCAGTTACTTGAAGCATCAATTTATTATATAGCTTTCTAATGAATTAGAATAAGAAGTCTTTGAATATTCAACACGGAAATTCTTGCACTGAGTTTTTCTGAATAAAGCCTGAAACAAATTGGTGAACAGATGAGGAAAGAAGAGAGGCCAGTCATGCTTAAACGTATGAGCCACCATCACTGCTGGTGAGATATGGAAAAGTACCCAGCGAAGGCATAGATTATTTGTTGACACACTTCGGTAACTAAGTTGTAACACTTGCATTGTAATCACGTTCGCTTTGAAAAACGGTATGAATTAATCTTGTACCTCCTTCTTTCATTATTTATTCACTAAAGGCCCCAAGCAGGGTTATACAACGAGATTGGTTTCGAAAATTGAAAAAAAAAGTTACGATGAGATGGAAGCAGACACTTTTTTATTGACCCCAGTTGAGCATGTGAGCTGTTTAACCCAGATGATCTGTTTAAATATACAAATATACGAGGGAAAAAACAAGATTAAAAAGTGACTGTGTGCACTTAGTGGCGAGCAGCACTCAAAGAATGACAGGTGTGATGCGATACTCGTGCTGGTAGTTTGATGTATGGCTCGAGAGCAAGGGAACTGTAATAAAATATGTGAATTTATGATTAACTTTAAATTCCATGTTTCTACGAAATAGATAAAAAATGTGAGGCAGTTCGTAGTGATGATACGCTAATGTCGTACTAATATGATTATTGAATGCACCTAGTAGCGCTACTGAACAAACTTTCGAAAGCCAAGCATTCAAACACTGAACGTCCTCCTACAAATCAAGGAGGAAGTGCTTACCGATGTTCCAAAATACTGCAAAAACGTTTACTTGCACTGGATCATAAGGCAGCTTTCTACAACGTCAGTTTTAGGTCTGTGCTACAGATGCTCAGCAAATTAGGTTGTGGAAAGAAAATACACAGCTGCATCAAAGCAGCCTTCAGTAACAGAACCGCCACAATCGGTATAGGAAGCATTCGCACTGACACGTTTATTACGCCCACAAAAGGAACACCTCAGGGTTCTGTGATATCCCCGAGGCTGTTCAACATCGTTATGATAGGCTTAGAATGGAACCTCAAAAAATTAAAGGACTCAGACCTGCCATCTACGCAGAAGATGTGGCATTCTGGGTGACATGAGGATTTTTCGGGCAAAAACAAGACCTTCTGCAACGTGCAGCTGATACAGTTCACGACTGCATTTGACAAATGCAGCCGTGAACAAGGCTGCATTTGACAAATGCAGCCTTGTTTGCTTCCCGGAGAAATCAGAAGTCCTGAGAGTTTACAGACGAGGATGCGAGCTGCGAAATTCTACAGACGTCTGTATAGGGGGGAAAATTATAGAAGTACCCCAAATTAAGAATCTCGCCATGTGGATACAAAGTGACTGTCGTATAGACCACACCATCAGACAGCTGTCAAACACTACATTGCAGATCAAGAGGATGATCCCCAGAATCTCTAAAAGAAGACGGGCTATGCAGGAGGAGGACAATTGTAGGCTAGTACAGGCCCTCCTTGTCAATAGGAATGTACAAACGTGCCCCCTAGCAAATACCACTCATGCAGGAAAAAGAAAAATTACAGACAATTTTTAGAAAAGCCTATTAATGCGAACTTGGTCCAATAGTTAGCACCGCGACGAAGAAATTCCTTAAACTCGGGATAAACAACACAGTGCAAGAAAACATCGAGGTGCATCTTCTTGCTTAACTAGCCTATGGCGCGAAAAAAGACACGAGAGAAATACAAGTACCATAAGCTCGTTAAGATTAACCAACTCACCAAACAATCACTCTGTTGTATCTTCTTGCACAGAAAAAGAATATACTGCGGACTTTTAGGGGCAGGTACACGTTGTAGACATCAGACATGACGGATGCCTGTGAAGAAATGAATAGCACGGTGAGCATACAGAAGAACATTCGCCATATCATTGAAGTCAGCCCAATACCTCGAAACATGCATCCCAAAAATCATAAGGTTCGAAGAAAAGCCAGATCAGAAGCACACGAAAAACTTGAAGGCGAGAACCGACGTAATGTACGTTGACGTGACCACATAAAGAGAGCACTCCAGGCCAGCTGTAAGCGTTGCTGATCACCAAGTTACAGAAGTCATGAGCACTTCGAACAGAAGCAACAATAACCTCAAGGCTGAGGAAATATTGATTGACCTCGCCATGACACACCAGAACGAAGTCTACTACAGAAATAGTCAATAAATCGCAAGAAGCGTGACGACGGTGCAGCAGTGGACGCACATCAACTGCTGCCATCCGCATACTCAAGGATAGAAAAAGCACCTTCTCGAGCTGCTCCATCACGTGGACACCAGGCCATGAAACTGTGACAAAGAACCAGCATGCGGACACCATTGCCCGACATATGTGGTGACCGGGGGGTGCACAGTGACCAGGAACCCGCCAATGTTACTAGACGCTATACCACAATTTTAGACCACCAGAGAGCCTTGAGGAGTATATATCTCCCTTCTTCAAAAGACCTCAGCAGAGAGCAGTCGGTTGCCTGGAGACAGCAGCAGACTAATACGTACCCTAATCTTACCCTTCTGAGTAAAATCTATCCGTCAATATACGCCAACAAATGCCTGCTATGCGGAGAACACCCCACACTTTTACACGTGATATCGGCATGCCAAGACAAACAGGTAGTGCGAAAAAAACTGTGCACAAACACTGAATCAGTGGGAGGGGGCACCTTCCTGCTCCAATCCGAAAGAACAGCTCAAACTGATCGACCAAGCTTGCAACACGGCAAAAGCCACAGAGACCCTGGACTGAGGGCTACACCTTTGCGGAAAAAAAATATTTGGAATAAAGTTTTGCATTCATTCAATCATTGAACAGATCCAAGTTCATTGGTAAGGTAGGTTTCATTTGGGCACCAGACAGAAAGCGTTTATTCGAGTTTTGGTCTGATGAACAATGTGTACGCTGAAATCTTCACGGGGGGGGGGGGGCGTTTATCAAATGACGTTTAAAGAAAACTAGCTTTCCTTGAGCAGATGCTATATATGTGTGAGTCGACGTGAATCAAAGTTAGTTGCGAGTTCGACACCCGTGTCTCTGTGATTTTCTTCTTTTATGTCCCGTGTGTTTTGCGCCGTTCATAACTATGAACCAACCCCAACTCGCCCAACTGTCAGTGCTAGTGAGATGCTGTGATGCTGTTTGTATGTAAACATCAGTCAAGGTCTCTAGTTATAGTGACGCCTAAGTATTTGAATGATTTAACTGACGTGATGAGTTCATCATGTAATATATATTATACTATAAAAAGAGGACGACTTATTGACATAATCTTGCACTTTAGAGAGTTAAGTAACATAAGCCGCTCATCTCATCAGTGTTGAATGATTTTCAGGTCAGTTTGACGCTAAACTTGGCCGTTAGGATTAAATATATCACAAAAACAGCACAATCGACAGGAAATAAGCGAATATTACCAGAAACACAAAGGGGTATATCATTAACATCTGTTAAGAAAAGGGGGGAACCTAACACAAAGCCTAGGGGAACACCGGACGTTACTGGAAGTGGGTAGAAAGGGAACTGTTAATTTGAGCAAATCGAGAGTGGTTAGTCAGACATTGTTCGATCCACCTTAGAATGTTGGCAAGAAGGTTGACGTGTGAAACGTTTAGCATTACCCGCTGATGAGCTACCTTATCAAATGTCTAGGCGAAGTCGAGGAAAATTACTTCAGCCAGTGTAGTAATATTGATGTTGAAAATTACATCACGAATGAAGATGGCTAATTGAGTTTCACACATGCTTCGTTTTCTGAACACATGCTTTGGGGAATGAAAAAGTTAATAGAGTCAAGAAAAGCCATTCTGTGAGAAAATGTCACATGTTCCATTCTGATTGCGGAAATTGGGTGGCAGTTTACTGATAATTGTCAGTTACCTCTTTAGTAGACTATAGTCCGACTTTCCCCGCCTTCCATTTTGCTGACAGGATACCGTTGCTTAATGACTAGGAAAACACCAAAGTTTAAAAAGAAGAAAAATGATATTGGTATATTTTAGCACTTTTGGTGTGAGTTTGTAAGAGCCAGCCGATGACCATTTTACCTTATCGCTTTGGACACAAATATCATTTGCGGAAAAAAATATCGGACATCTCACACTTGACTAAAACAGAAAAATCTGGAAGGCGAGTGTTATATTGCAGGGCTAAAACTGTTGAAAAGGTCTATGTTACAGTATTAGCGCACTAGACGACCAGAAAGGGCTCACCTGTGTCCTTAGGAATAGTGTTTGTTTAGTTAGTCTGAGGACTGGTGCTTTGCCAAAAGCTTTTGGGTTATTTCACATCACGTGATGTAGGTTGATATGTGGGGTTTTATGTCCAAAAACCACCATATGATTATGAGAGACGCCGTAGTGGAGGGCTTCGGAAATTTCGAACACCTGGGGTTCTTTACCGTGCACCCAAATTTGAGCACACGGACCTACAACATTTCCGCCTCCATCGAAAATGCAGCCGCCGCAGCCGGGATACGAACGCGCGCCCTCACGTGATGTAGGTAATTATGATTGCAGTGCCTTGTTGTGCGAATGGGGTTCAAGTATGCACGTTTTACTTCATAGTGTATATCCCGTGCACCCAATTTCCCTTTCATTTTTGCGGATCAAAACAAACGTTTATTTTTGGTGTCACCTTCATGAAGAGACTTTTGATACCATGGCTGGTGTCGGTTATAAGAAAGATTCATGTTGGTATGCACTTATCTGTGGGGTGTTAAGTTTTATCTTTAACGATCGAGTGACCAATAATTACATACTGACTGTAAATGAAGGAGCAATTCAGAAGTGTAAAAAACTTCATGCAATTTATGTGTTACTGCGCCATGATCGCCTCTATCACAGTGAAATTTTCTATGGACGACCTAAAAGTGAAGGTGGCGTTGATCATTTCATCATTTTATGGTCACTATTTTGACGAAAGTAGCCAATACCAGTAAAACTATCACAATGAGTGTTTAGTATTATATGCGAGATGTTCTTGGTAGCCTCTGTTACACGTGCTGGTTTCGTAACCAGTTAAGTGAGGTTGAAGTTTAGGCAAACGTGAAATAAATCCTCAAAATCACTTGGTTCGACCGTGACAGCACTAAGAACCAGTCGGTGCTGGGGTAATTAAAATTACGAACAAGTGTAATATGGCCATTTGAATACAATTTAGGCATCTGGCTTAAGATGCTGTTAGACAATTAAGAAAAATCAGCCAGAATATTTAGATGAAAATGGCAAACTTCAAGGAGTAGCAGTTGTGGACTAATTTTTAAGTTTAACCATAAGATTTTCAATTCTGAGGACACATTTAGTAGAGAGCAGGACAACCGTTTTTTTCTCAGGTGATGAGAACACAGCCTTCTCTCGGTCCTAGTTGATCTTTGCAAAACACTATAAAGTTGGAAAAATATGTAATAATTTTCCTGTTGGAAACATCATCACCAAGCCAAACCTCCGGGAGCACAAGAAAGTTGCTTTCAGATGATATCAAAAGACGCGGTATTGCATCACGTTTAGGAAGAAAACGCGTATGCTAGAAAAAAACACTGACAGAAAAGGGGGGATTCATGATCGTGTGTAGGAAGCTTATTTGGACGCCCTTGTTACGTGGTAGCTATACCTACTTCACGTTTTTCATTATTTGTCAAACATTATCGGTTGGAATCGATATGCAAAATTCTATATCATAGTAAAAAAGGTGTCAATTTGGTTTACCCAAACAAAATAACATGCTTTCGCGTGGTCTGAGTTTTATTTGGAAAGTGTACACCAATGCTGTAGGCAGTGCTTTTCAACTTTTGGCCATTCTGCGAAATATATTTTTGTCTGCAATCACCGAATCTCACAAGGAGGAGATGTTTATGTTCTGAATAATAACATCCCATCTGGTGGGCACGCTGGAGGTCTTCAATATATACATTAAAATTATATAATTGGAGCAGTGCTAAATAAATATTTCCTCAGATTGTGCGAAACATTTCTTGAAAGAAGTGTCTGGTATACTATAGAACAATATATTAACGCATCTAGAACGGTTTTTGTATCTTCCCATCTCTATTTTAAACAAGTTACCCGGTGAGCGGTTAGGTTAGAGTGGGCTTGCACGCTTCGCAGCTGTTGCCGCAGGGGTTCAATCTGCTGACAGTTGGTTTCTACCATAGCCAGTATCTTGCTCACTTCTGAAAGTGTGTCGCTTTATTCTTTCAACTGAGCTTTAAATCTAGTACATCTACAATTGGACGAGAACCAGTGCACCCATCCTGGTATGGCCGATCACATTGCACCTCTACGAGTAACTTCGACTATCATACCTACAGCTTTTTTTTATTTCTGCCAAGACAGTAGCCATGTCAGCAACAGGCTATTTCTCGATAACACCAGCGAGCACCCTATTGAAATTATGCCCATCATAGTCAAAGTGGATTCCACCATCCACCATTCAGGTAGATTGGGGTACTAAATTTCTTGGTGATACATGGTGTACGGTGGCGCTTGGTGTATACTGGAGATGCGGGAGTGCGGGCAATGCTAAAGCGCGAAACGGCTATCAAGCGTCAAAACCACCGTCGCGAGCTAGCAGAAAAAATATTTGAATATAAATACATGCGAAAAGCATTCTCGGAAAAAAAGCACGTGACCACGAGGATCCGAACGTGCAAACTTTGATCTCCAACCTAACACTACATGCAACCTCTCCACTTTGCTGGCATGTGCACTCTAATAATGCAGAATGCTAAGACAGCTTAGTCATTGACTGTTTAAATTCAGTTTCGTATGCCGTGTACTCAAGACTGAGGGTATCTGCACTTGGTACCATCATTTCCACATTCCCTGTACAAAATGAACTGTTTCCTGTAACGATTACCACTGCGATAATGGCAACCACGCAATGTTTTTTGTTTTTTTTTGCAATTCACAACTGCCAAAAAATCAAGTAGGCTGAGGAACAAGTACAGTTTACTGGCAGTTACCGTTAAGAACAATGTCCCTTTCTTGTCGATTCCCAGGCGCGTTGTCTGCAAAAGATTTATGACGCGTTTGGGCTCATTCTATAAATGCGTGCACACAATTGATCGAGTATTGTGATGCTTTTCGAGGAACGTGCAGCGCAGCCTTGCCAGCGCTCTCATTTGTATCTCTACCATTATGAACAACCACATAACGGCTTGGCGAAAGTAGATGCAGTGCGCTGACAAAATTATTTCATCATAGTCGTTTAGTAAGCATATGAATGAGAAGTGCCAGAGAAGTGCCGGAAAGTGCGACCAGTGGCTGATGGTGAACGGAGGCGTACGTTGCTTGAAGTGCTGTAACCATGTCGCGTCGATGTTCGTAAGTTATTGTGCACGCACCCTACAAAAAAAATTACTTCATGTTGGGTAACTGATACCACTGTCGTGCTGCATTTTCTTTCGTGCTTGTGTAAATCGTGTGTTCTGAAACACAGATGCACCGATGATACTTTAATGGGCTCGGTCGGTAGGCCTTACCTTTGATTAAAATAATACTGGTAAAACAGAATGGTGAAAGTCACACTCGGTTATGCTCGTTTCGATGCATGTCGAAAGTGAAAGTTTGTGCATTTTTGTGACGCACGCACTTTGACTGGTTACTTACCGTACGGCTCATGTAATTGAGTTTGCTAGAATTGCCAAAGTTGCGGCTTATAGTGGCGACATCAAGTGGTGGCAGTATTCTGGTCCACCAATGGAAGGGGCAATTGCGAATCAGAGCTCATTGTTTTCGGCAACTGTGCAGTTATGTAACACATTTACTGTCACTCTTCACAGCGACAAGCCTTCTAAATATTACAACAAAGCAGCAGAGCGCGCCAATCAAACTGACGTAAACACGTGCGCGAAATGTAAACATTCACGGCCGCATTTTGCGCACCACACAAATTCAGACGTTGTCGACGCCACTGAAATAAAAAAAAACCAACGTGCTAGAGGGCTTAATGGCCGGGGTCGGTATCTTTCGACCGTAAACATGATTTTTTTCACCCTACACCAGAGTGAAACACTAAAAATAAGCAATCTCACATACTGTCATGTTCTTTCCCGTCAAGCCACCACCATCTATCAAGCTTCCATCGCGCCAGGGACATACAGCTTGTTCGCCAAGCCAATTCACCAAACATGGTTCGCATCGCCACCATCAGCCAGCATTTTCCACTGTCACCATCATCAGCTGAACACCATCAAAACCGTCTGCCACTATTATTTTTCTCTCGCCATTTTCAGCTGTTACGACTTCTACAACTTCCAGCATACCCACTGTTACTTCCACTATATCCACAATTTTTTCTACAATACCCTCCAATGATTCCAGCATCCACCAACACCATATTTTAAATGGGGCAATCACAACCAATCATTAACAAACACTGCAGGCTTGGCGGCTGCAAGAGAACACAGTCACTGTTTTTTTAGCAAAGAGGCGGAATGACTGACAAACCTTCATGATGAGATAAAGCTCATGAGACGTCTCCTTAGCGGCACGCCACTAAATCCACAGCAGAATATATAAGGGCGAGGTGATTATAAATCCAGCGTTTCAGGTAGTGCCACCAAGGTCAATCTAAATATGTCGCGAAAGTTGGAACGAAAAGTGATTTGAAACCTATTGCGACAGACATTAACAACCGCGTTACGATTGAAGCGCATCTAGGTGAAGAAGGGGCAAATAGAAAAAAACTAGAAAATAAACGTATAGTTTCAGTAGGTTTAATTTTACTTTTTACAAAAAATTACTAGATTACTTTAATAAAGCTTTGGTCTTTGGTATACGGTTGAGAGCCCATTGTTTTAATTAGTGTTTCAGAAACAGCTAGCACATGCAAGGGGTCTGGTAACATGGGCCAACGGATTTGGGGGCGTATCCAGGCAATATGCTATCAGAGCTTGTGTTTAATTCGGCGTTTTTTAATTCAGCATGGCGCATTACCAGGTCAACGAGCCATCACTCACTTTTCCGTGGTGGTTTCGTGCGTACAGTACTCACGGATTGAAACAGGACACTACGAGCGTGTGGTCGACGGTACATGTGCCACTACTCGTGGGTTCGCGTACAACCAATGTGTTGTATTGTGGTATAGAGCGAGGGGGAGAACACCTACGGAGCAGGATTACTCCTTCCGGTCGCTGAATTGTCAGCCTGTAGTTCACCATGTGTACACTGCCAGGGTGGCGCTGCAAGGCTCAAACACATTCGCATGTCGACCGAACTGGCTTGCAGCAGACGAACCTATCGTTCTGCGTGCTTAGACGATGTGGTATACTGATGCTGTGCAAGTTAGACACAGGATTCAGTTAGCAGATTGCGCCTTGCGTGTGTTCGTAGACATGATAAACATGTGCAGAAAATCGTAGAAAGTTTACTTCTTGTTTCTGGTTCGACAAGTAAGAAAATGAGTGCCAGGTTTGCCTTCGTGCAACGTGGAAATAATATCATGCATTAGTGTCATTAGTGCAAACTGTAGCCTCGAGAGGGGTGGTCTAAGCGAAATGTTCAGTAGTTTTTAAGATGAAAGATTTTTTCTTTCGAGAGCCAACTTTCTTGCAACACTATACCATCTGGGGAATGCTGATTACAAAGGCAAAATAAATCAGTAGTTGCAAAAAAATTGACCGGCAATTTTTTTGCAAGATTCTTAATTCACCTACTTTGAGGATATAACGGCAGCATTTACTGCCTTTTGCAATAAGCTATCTTTCATAGAATCCTATTTTTATGCTATTTCTTTCTGATATTTATTAGTTTTTTTCTTTAGGACTCACTGGGGATCCGTGTTTTTGAGGCGACGCGCGACGTTTCATTTTTTTTAGTCGAATTTCATTTGTGAGTCCTGCGAACCTGAATCAGAGCTCCAATCCAAATGTTCGATGGTGATTGCTTTATGGCCTTAGTCCTACGGACCAGCTTTATATAACTCTTCAACCGCGTGGTGTTTTCGTGTGGATGGGTTTAGAAGGCGCTGTTTCTACAAATCCTGTATTCACCTCTTTAGCTGAAGAAAGCATCGAGGCTGCATGCGGATAATTAACATTCATGGGGACTTGAGCGATTTGTGCATTTAATATTTGAGCAAATGACTCCGTCAGAGTCACAAAAAGGTTCTCCAATAGCTTTGTCATTGTTTTCTCAACGGTCGAGGCTATCACGTCTGAGAATGACGAGTCCATGACATGGTTATTACGAATCGCAGCAACAGCGTACCCACGAGGGCGCTCTATGATGACAATTTGAGCTTCACTTCTTGAACAACGTTTTTGCTCAATTATTTCCATAAATTGAATTTCCTGAGCTCTCGCATGGCCTGTGCCATCATCAGCTGAGTTACGGCCACCGCAAAGACAGCAAGAATTTTCTGAGTTGTGCATTCTTTATAGTTGTATTGTCCTGCACACATGACACCACTCTACTGATCAAGAACCCTTTCTGCTATGCCCGAAACGCCAGTATTTATGGCACTGCAGTAAACAAGAAGATAGCGCTTCAACCAGATGTATCACCGATATATCGGTGGCCACGCTTTGATCTCTGTTGGTCTAGTAGTTCCAGCAAAGATAACTATCACTGACTCTGTCGAAATCTTATTTCTGTCAGCGCTACGTGACAGCGAAAGACTGCCACCGCACCTGCTGCAGAATACGCGTGCTACAGGCCTCCAGACTCAGCTCCAGATTATCTAATCACGTTGCAAGCACATATGTCCCTGTATCTTAATAAAAAAATATTTTTAATAGGTGATTTCAATTTGCCCACCATCGACTGGGACCGGTTGCAAACTTGTTCGCAGTCTAACAAAAATGAGAATGCTATTTTTAACATCATGCTCACACACGACCTAATTCAACTAGTTAAACAACCTACTCGTGTACAAGGACAGTCGAGCTCTATTTTAGACTTGGTGTTTGTGAGTCGCGACTTTTCTGAGCACTCTGTATTAATAGAACAAGGGTTATCGGATCATAGCCTTGTCAGCGTATCTATTCCGCTCCTGAAATTCGTTTGTTATAAAAAACCGTCCGTTCAAACTTTTAAAGATTATTCTAGAGCAAACGACGCTTGCGTGATTGAACATATGGAAGCGGCCTTAGTCGACTTCAGCAATGAAGACAATGACGCATGCGCTCTTTGGGATCGCTTTTTGGAAATATGCCGCTACTGTATCACCAACTTTGTACCGAACAAACGTAAAAAAACTAACAAACGCACACCTTGGATGACACGCAGTATCATCCATCTAAAGCGGAAAATTAAAAAATTGAAAAAGAGGCATGCCCAGCGAGATGTGATCCAAAAGCTACAAAGAAGCCTGGCAAGTGAAGTGCAACAATTTAAAGACTATTACTTTAAAACGTTAATGCCAAACTTTATTAAAAGCGACCCAACAAAGTTCTGGAGTTATCTATCCGACAACAAAAAGCCAGTGACGTCAATTTCTGTCAAAGGGCGCACGGTTACAAATCGCAGTGACATCGCAAATCACTTCAACAGTTATTTTCAGAGCGTGTTTGCCAATTCAGCAATATGTGTACCAGAAACGTTTTTGTTTGAACCATGTGAAGCGAATTTCATTTCTTATTCTGGTTTGGTTTCAATGCTTTTAAACTTGAAAGCAAAAAAATGCTGTGGTCCTGATGACCTTCCCAATGTGTTTCTTCGGCGTTATGGTGAATGCGTCACCAAATTTCTTGTTGTAATCTTCCAAGCGTCCCTGTTAACTGCAACACTACCACGTGACTGGAGGATCGCTAGAGTCATCCCTATCTTTAAAAAAGGGGATCGATTAATTCCGGATAACTACCGTCCTATATCTTTAACTTCATCATGCTGCAAATTAATTGAACATATCATAGCCAACCGTATTCTTGAATTCCTTGAAAGACGCTCGATTCTAACAAGCTTCCAACATGGTTTTAGAAAAGGCTATTCGACTGTGACTCAACTGGTCACCGTAACACACGAGTTTGCAAAAGCCCTTGATAATAATGTTCAGGTAGACACAATTTTTCTTGATCTTAGCAAAGCATTTGATAAAGTTCCTCATGACAAATTAATTCAAAAATTAAAGAATATAAATCTTCCCGAAAGTTTGGTAGCATGGGTGTCTAGGTATCTGATGAATAGAGAGCAGTATGTCTTGATTGATGGTCATGCCTCGAGCTTTCTTCCTGTCACATCCGGAGTGCCTCAAGGTAGTGTTCTGGGGCCGTTGCTTTTTCTGTTATACATCAATGATATCGTCACTGTAGCTACACCCACCACTCATGTCCGGCTGTTTCCAGATGACTGTATTTTATTCCGTGAAATCTCCAGCATGCAAGATCAAATAGAACTTAACACAAACCTGGACAATATATACAGTTGGTGTAGGCATTGGGGCATGGTTGTCAACACAGAGAAAACTGTTTCTCTCCGCATAACGTGCAAAAAATCTCCATTCCAATTTCAGTACACACTGGGATCATGCGCGGTGAAACAAGTCAACAGCTTCAAATACTTAGGCGTAACGTTCACTAGTAATCTTTCCTGGAACTTGCACATAGAAAACATCTGCTCCTCCGCTTTTCGAAAACTGTGTTTCTTGAGATACAAACTTCGTAATTCGCCTCCAAGTGTTAAACTTCTTTGCTACCATTCATACGTTAGACCAAAACTTGAGTATGCTGCTGTAGTATGGGACCCGTATACCAAAAATAACATCAATAAATTGGAAAAGATTCAGAGGAAAGCTGTCAGGTTCATTTTTTCAAAATTTCGTCGGACGGATTCTCCCTCTGAAATAATGATTGCCAATAACATTCCCAAGCTTCACTTAAGAAGACAAAAATTTCGTCTCGATTTCCTCTGCTCACTTACTAAACATGAATTACCTATCGACCCCTCCCTGTATATATCCGCCCTGACCACAAAACACACGCGGCACCATAACCCTAGATCGCTAACACCATACCAAGCGCATACCGATACTTACAAATTTTCATTTTTCCCGCGTACCGTGGCTGAATGGAATTCCATTGCTGAGCCATACTTATTAGATACTGTATAGCCCCATTTTTTGTTAGTGTTGTTAATTGTGTGTTGGATTGACAATGCAATGTCCGCCGTTTCATTTTTGTCCCTTTTGCTATTTTTGTATTATTGTGCTATTGAAGTGCTCGTCCTGCCAGGACCACAACTGTGGTCTGCAGTATGTATTAAATAAATAAATAAAATAAATAAATAAATACATCTCTATAATTTCGGGTGGAGACAGGCTCAAGTCCACCGCAGGAGCTAAACCTTTCACACAGGTGAAGTGAGAAGGAACAACAGGGCTCACCGGGAGAAAGGCAAACGGTGTGCAGTTTAGCACATCTGATACGCAGGCTTGACCTGGGGAACAGCACGGAATACCTCCACGACCAAACTGCCACACCTCGGTGATGAGTGACAAGTGTTCGGTCACCTTCCGTCGCTCCTCCTGGATGCTTTTGGGTTTTTTAGGGGCGAAGGTCCTTAGGGCGTGGGCTGTGCGTCCCCTGTAGCCTGTATGTAGCCACCTCTAGTTTAGTTTTTGCAGTGTTCACTAGATGGCGGTACCGTCCCCTGTATCTAGCCACCTCTAGTTTAGTTCTTGCAGTGTTCACTAGATGGCGGTACCGTCCCCTATATGTAGCCACCTTTCGTTTAGTTCTTGTAGTGTTTACTAGATGGTGGTACTTGTAGCTGATGATGAAAAGATGCAAGATGTTATAAACTAGAAAGCGGAACTTGTAGTTGATGAAAGACGCGAGATCTTATAAAATAGGAATGATGTCACATATGGCGCGTGTCATTGGTTGAAGGCAATCGTTCGATTTAGTGCGGCGACGTACGCTAGGGGGAGCGATTTAATAAAATCGAGTGGGCAAAATATACAGAGGATTCATGGTTTACCAGGTTTACCTCCGGAGCTTCACCCACTCATCATCATTCACTTCGTGGATATGGCGGAATTTTTTTTATGTGAATAGAAGCCCCATTTGTTGGGACCAGAGCCACCAGAACGCTACTGAGACCGCTGCGTAAGAAACAAACAATAGGTAAATTATCATTAGAGCGGGATGCCGACCAGGCAGAGTTTGCCTGGCCGAGAGACGCGACAAACATCAGTCAGCTGAGCTCAAGCCAGCACCGCCCGCAATGGCCGTAAACCCTGGGAGAGTGCACCCAGACGCCGATGACAGCTAAACAGGAACTTGAAGAGGCTCCCAAGCCAGGCAAGCGAGGTCCGTCACACAAGGAAAGTGGCCGTTGCAATGGCTGCGATGTCGTTGCAATCAGATGGCCCGGCGAGGTTTGTGGTGTTCATCAGTGGTGTTTGCCGGACTTCAGCATGCACTGTCTTCTTCTACTGTCTGTAGAGCACGACCAAACGATTTCACTTCGTTTTTTTGCTTTTCAGACTGAAAAACGGAGATAACTGCATGTTGCCGAAAAAGGTGAAGTCTCAAATAGCTCAATGCTTAGCGCATTAAGAGTGGCTTCAGCACGGCTGCTGCACTAAAAAATTCTGAATTTGATAAGTAAGATGTAAAATATTTTTTGAAAACACTAAGTTTACAGTGCACATGGCGGTGCCGAGTTTACTTCTCTCGTCGACATCGACCTCGGTCCGAACTCTTTCAATTCATCACAAAAGTATTTTCCTCACTGTGGCTTGGTGACGCTTTTGCGAAATTTGTTTTTTTCTGAATAGGCAAGAAAAAGTGTTCTTGCAACTAGTGCGACAGTGAAGACAGACGTAGTTTGTCACTGTTCTTTCTATATTGTGCGCATATTCTCACCAGCTGCTGTGTTGGCCCTCTTCGACAATAGACCCTTGGCAGAACAGTAACTGCTAAACGTCTTAGCCAACCTGTCGTCCTACGGGAAATAAAATGAAGCATTACTGAACTTGCATGGCGGTGACCCATTAAATAGTTACGCCCACTTCCTAAATTTCATGATTTATTTTCATGTTATCTATACATATCTTTCCGTCTTGTCTCCACTTCGACATTTCTATATATTTATGTAGGCCACAAACCAGTATTGCTTTGATCAGAAACAGTACGAGTACCACCCACTTAACTATTCATTAGCCTGGTATAGCTGGTTCAGTAACGCTGGTACAGGGCTTATATTGTGTATGCGCACTTTTCATATGAGGCAAATGGTGGTACCACTATACATTACGAATGGTGTAGCCGTGGCTCATCCTATTGCTGAGTAGAATTATGTGCCCCAATGCCTACATAATCAAAAGTGCTACCAGTCTTCATCACCATGATTATCAGCGACAGCGGTGGCGGCAGCATGGTCATAACTGTTCTCGCCCTTATATAAAAAAGAAAACCAGGAACAGGTATTCTAACCAAATTTAATGCTGCCAAAGAATAAAATTACTGCCACATTTACATCTAATCCTAATTTTTAAGTGGAGCAACCAGGTATATTTTCCGGTGATAAAAAAATCGGGGACAGAATAAAAACAAATGATCTGTCGTTTCCACTTCTTCGCAAACCAGACATAAAGGTGACGCCTTTAGACAAACTTTATGCAATAAATAATTTAGTTGCGGAATTCTACAACGCAATCTTGTATAAGTAACTTCCAATTGCCATGTTGCGCCCTACTGTCTATTCAAGCAACATCTCAGGTGTGCGAAATCTTGAAATATATCCAATGAGTAGCAGTTGAATTCATGAAAACAAATGTTTTTAAACTATACTGCTGTCGCGTAAGCCGTATCAGGCAAAATCTTGATAAGGGTACCAGTAAGAGATACTGTGGCTACAGCATCCGCCAACACCAAAGATGTCCACCTTCTTCTTCCTTTTTAGGAAACGTCCCGAGCGCATGGCGCACGTCAGCCGGGTCCAGCTGGGTGCTCGTGCCATCATTGTCGTCTCTGCGTAACACTAGACGGCGCGAATGTATATCCCTGTGCGCGCGGTGGTGGGCGTTTTGTTTGAATGCAGGCAAGATGTCGCGGCAAAATACGCATATACATATACAAGGATATATCTACATATAAAATAGAGGAAACTAAGCGTGGTGTATTAAAAAATTGTTTGGTTAAGTTAAGGCAAAATTGTCATGATCTTTAGGTGAAGCAATGTTTTCCAGTGGGCTGTTGCAGAGGCGAATAGCGCAAGGTAATGGTAAAAAATTAATGATTGGGTGTCGCCATAAATGTGGGTGAAACTGAGAGCGTTTCTTAATCAACACAAGGTCTGTACTTGAAGATTCACACATGGCAGCGATAAAGCGTCATGGTGAATGACCATAAGAAACAATGACAGTCGTGCAATATCACGGCGGACACCTAACAATGGAAGCGTAGTTTGAATTTAATTTGCGTGACAGTAGGCAGAATACTATACTTTTCAACAATAAAATAGCTGAAACGGCTTGCCCAATTCTTAAGGATTTAAAATGCTTACATAAGGTACTTCTGATGTGGTGACCAAATGAGAGATTGATATTTCAGCTGTGGTCACAGAAAAGTTAGATGTGAAAATGTTCGCAAGGGTGGTGGTGCACTGCACATGTTCCGGCGCTATAATCCAAATGATTTGTATGCACTAGTACATACGCAAGGTATGTGCTATGACCATGATATGTTAGTTGTGTGATCCACGCCTAGGTACTTATAGTTCGCAGTCGGTTATATAATACTATTGTTAAGGCCTTAGGTAAACTGAGAGTGAAAAGGCTAGCAAGTGAAATACAAAATTTCACACTTCGACACGTTTATTGTAATAAGCCATACTTTAAAGCACTGGTTTGGCATTTCTAGGTCTCACTAAAGCGCGATGTGATTATCAGTCTGGGTTATGGGGCGGTGAATCATGCAGTCATCAGCAAATATATATATATATATATATATATATATATATATATATATATATATATATATATATACCAAAAACAAAAGTGATGCTTGGTCCGGGTAAGATTATCCGTATAGGGAAGAAGACGCACGTACGAAGTAGATTTATTGACGTTTCGGCCGCGGGTCTGATGAAGGCCGGACCCGCGGCCGAAACGTCAATAAATCTACTTCGTACGTGCGTCTTCTTCCCTATACGGATATATATATTTATATATATAGTCACTGGTAGATCCTCCGTGACCAGTCACAACGCAGTTTATTTCCAGTCACAACGCAGTTTAGCCAGAGTCTGGTGAGACTCAAGCTGGAAGGTCGGAAGAAATGAACTATGTATTGACTTCTTACTGAGGTTGCAACGCTACGGCTACCCCACCATGGCTATATAAATGTATATATATATATATATATATATATATATATATATATATATATATATATATATATATATATCTTGGAAAGTATAGGGGACATTATAACACCGAATTGTACTGTAATAATGAAGACTGAAATGCGGGTGAAACAATAACTTGCCGTGGGCAGGAACCAAACCTGCGACCTTCAAATAACGCGTTCGATGCTCTACCAATGAGCTACCTCGGCGGCTTTCCTCCCAGCCCCTTTATTGGGTATATATGTGAATTTAAACGGGGCTGATGTCAGCCAGCGCCATCAGTAGCCATGGCGGCGAGTGTGGCACACTGATTAAGAGCCTGTGTGGCGTTACGTAGCATGTGAACTTATAACGAGCTGGCAACCGACCAATAGTCCCTCGTATACAACCTAAGGCATGAAGTCTGCCAGTACGAGACCCTTGTTGATGAATAGGAGGAAGAAGTGTATACTTAAGGGCTCGTTTATCCGTGATTTGACACCTAAATAATAAGATTTAACTAAAAATAATGCACAGGAAAGTATACAGGAAGTTATTAGACCAAATGGTAATAAAAACGTGAAGAAAGAAAAGTGGGTGAAAAGGTAACTTGCCGTGGGCAGCAACCCAACCTGCCATTTTCGAATAACGCGTTTTATGCTCTACCAGTGAGCTACCAGGGCGGATATCCATCCAGCCACCTTAATCAGAATATATGTGAATTTAAACGTGGAAGTTTCAGTCAGCGCAATTCGAAGGGCGCCATTTGAAGGACGTTATCCGAAGGCCGCAAGATCGGTTCCTGCCCACGCCAAGTTATCTTTTCACTCACTTTTCTGCCTTAACATTTACAAAACAATTTGGTGTAATAACTTTCCCTAGACTTTATTTAGTATTAATGTCTGTTAGGTCACATTATTAATGTGTAAAAACACGGGCTCGCGCTCACTTCACTTGACAGCTGGTCGGAGTGTCTTCGGCTCACTGCTAAAGGTGCACTAACAAGTGCATGGTGGAGAGTGCTGGATCCCTTTCTCGCCCTGAACTCCGCAACCAAACTCTACCTTCGCCGTCAACGATGCTCACTGACGTCGCACAGCAGACCATTCCTACATCTCCAACTGTCTGCTGTCCCGGCGTCCCGAGAGAGCGAGACCACGTCATCTTCAGCGGCACCGATGAGCAGGACGTCGAGGACTGGCTCTCTTCATACGAGAGAGTAGGCGTCAATAATAGGTGGGATGAAAACGACAAACACAAACTTTGCTGCGTCCACTTTTACCTCTGAGGAGTAGCGGAGCTCTGGTTCAAAAACCATGAAGCTGAGCTTACCGACTGGGCCACTTTCAAGACCACCTTCGCGGATGTGTTTGGCCGACCAACAGTGCGCAAGCTCCACGCAGAACAGCGCTTGCGAGATCACGCCCAACTATCTGGAAAGGGTTTCACGTTCTACATCAAATAAGTTGTGGGCCTCTGCCGTCGCTACAATCCCGACATTTGTGAAACAGCCAAGGGCAAACATATTATGAAGGACATTGAAGAAGATGCCTTTGACATGCTAGGGGTGAAAGACCCGCGAACAGTTGCGGAAGTTATTCATCACTGCCAAAACTGCGATGAGTTCCGAAAACAGCACATTTCAACGCGACGCCCTACTTTCGACATAAACACCACGTCACCATTGACCATTGGAGCAATTTCAACGAAACAGACAATACTGACGCCGCAAATCCACCAACTCATCCGAGAAGAAGTGGCTCGCCAGTTGCCCTACCTTCCCAGAAATACTCATGGGCTGACCTCGTCGCTGTGCCAAACCATCGAGAGCAAGTCTGCGAGGCGCTTCCGCCCGCATGCCAGCCACCACCTATGTCCGCTCCCCTGACGTATACTGACGTCGCGCGAAGACCGGCACTTGCGCCGTCAAACGTCGTCGACCCTTCCCACCGAACGAACGCCTTCTACGCAACACGCGTACCGGCAGGTTCACATGTGCCCCCGCCGTCTTTCAACGCTTCCCAACAATACTTGGCGCACGCCGGATAACAGACCCATCTGCTACTACTGTCGGCTGCCTGGTCATGTTGAGCAGTTCTGTCGCCGGCACGACCCTCATTTAGGTACCATTGAAGAAACCTATGGCTACGCCCACAAAGAGCCAACCACAGAAGCTGCCGGTCGATGCTACTTCAGATAACACTCCACCGCGCCTTCAACCAGCCCCGATCGCTTTCCCCACGCCGGCATTCGCCTTCACCGATGCTTCGGCGTGCACCACCAGTCCAAACGGAAAACTGTCCATTGCAGCTGCGGAGGCCAGAACTGCGCCACCGTTCAACTTCACAAGGCCTCATCTACTACCCAATGACGAAATAATAGTTTATATTGAAGGTGTTGCCATCTAAGCAATAATTGATACTGGAGCTGCCGTCTCTGTATTCAGTGAAGCAATGTGTCACAATATAAAGAAAGGTACGATTCTGATTTCTGGCTTCTTCCTGCGTACGGCAACCCCGCATCAAGTAAACCCTTCTATGACGGGCACGGTTTGACTACTATTCCAGGACGTTCTGTACGTAGTCGAATGCATCGTTTTTCATTAGTGCTCGCACGACGTGATATTAGGCTGGGACTTCCTTTCCACTCATCATGCCGTTGTTGATTGTGACCGAGCGGAACTAGAATTATCATTACTCGCCGACGACAATTTTACCAAGTCTTTCATTTCCCGTGCTGTCGTCGTCGCAGACACGGATACCCACCTATGTCTTCGGTTATTGTGCCGATCTGCTGCGACCATGCTGCTTTTTCAAACGTCATGTTCCCGCTGTCTGAAGACTTCACTTCTCGAAAAAAACGTTCTTCTACCTTTTGCTCTTCGGATGGTCGAAAACCCTTCCGCAACCATTCACGCCACGAATCTACTTTCAGTGCCAGCCAGATTATTCGGTGACGAATGCATCGGCCGTTTTGAGGACATTGATTGTGTTTGCGCCAGTCAACTACTCGATCGCGCAACAAGTCTTTGGATCTCCAGTGTTACTTCCGCTCCCACGTCCACCATATCTTCCTTAGACGCCTTCCTTGCATCTATCGATTCGGACCTTCCTGTGGTCCAATAGACCTAACTATTTACTCTTCTCGACCGCTACCGGACGTCTTTCGACTTCAAGCAAACTAATTTGGGGCGAACATCTGCAATTGTTTACCGTATAAACACCAGCACCAGCGCACCATTGCGTCAGCGTCCATACCAGGTCTCTTACGCAGAAGGACAAGTTATTAACGATCAAGTGTCTGATATGCTCAACCGTGGCGTCATACAGCCGTGCAACATGCCGTAGTCCTCCCCAATGGTACTAGTCAAAAGGAAGGAGAGGAGCATCCGATTCTGTGTTGATTACAGGCGCCTTGAGAAGATCACGCACAAAGATGTTTACCCGCACCCCAGAATTGACGACGCTCTCAACTGTTTGCAAGGAGCTGAGTTTTTTTCTTCGATCTGTATGCTGGCAAGTACCCATCGATGAATCTGGCCGCGTCAAGACTGCGTTTGTAACTCTAGACGACTTGTACGAGTTCAACAGGATGCCATCCGGTCTTTGCAACACCCTTGCCACCTTCGACCGTCCGAGGGACAACATACTTCAAGGCCTCAAATTGCAGGCGTAAATTTGCTATCTGGACGACATCGTTGTTTTTTTTGAAAATACTTTGATACCCATCTTCTGCGCCTCACAAGTGCTTTATAATGCCCCTGGCAAGCTGGGCCCCAACTAAACATGATAAGTGCCAGTTTGCAGCCCGGAAGCTCACCATCTTATGGCATGTTGTCAGCAAGGATGGTGTTCTACCTTAAACTGCGAAACTCCGTGCCGTCGCCCACTTTCCTAAGCCATCGACACCAAACTCCGGAGCTTTATCGGCTTGTGTTCATACTTTCGTCCATTTGTCCGTAAATTCGCATTTGTGAATGAATGAATAAACTTTATTTAAAGTCCGGCAGTTTTACCGGGCGAAGTGGGGGAAGAGGGAATTCACACCTGTTCCTTCCCACTCTTTGTTGACTATGAGTGCCGTGCCTCAGGTGACCATTCGAAGTCCTTGCACCTGGGCGACATCTTCAGCTTGCCGGACGGCCCAAATTTGGTTCGCCAGCTCGTCGTTGGTGAGTGCCACCTCCCAGTGGCAGCGCAGTGGACGTGACCGACCGGCAACAGTGACCGATGCCACGGCTGAGGCCGGCCCTTGCCCTCGCGCAGTGGAGGCAGCGGCAATTGGCCTCGGAGTTCGTCCCTGCTTAACATGCGTCGCGAAGGGAGCGCGGGCAGTAATGTTACCTTTTTCAGCACACTCCCGAAGCATGTGCTGCAGTGTGGTCCTTTTCCCGCACGCTTTACACGCGTCCGTCGGGTATAGGTGAAGATAACACAGGCGTAGGATCACTGCATGGGCTGGAATACGTATTTGTCTGCAATAACCTCATAGTTACGGCCTGTCTTTTGTCCAATTTTTTGTGTGGCGATAAGTTTTTGCGTCTGTATAGTCTGTAATGTTGTGTAATGGCGTTCAATGTGGTCAGGCAATCACCCCACGACCATTTCAGTGTTTGTTGTGTCGATAGTGCCATCACCCCGCTCTCGGAGGTGAAAGCGGCCACCGAATCGGCCGCGGCTCGGTGAGTGAGTGCTAGAGCCCCTGTGTGGGCTGTCTGGTTGCCTGATAGCGGAACTCTGGTGTGAGGCGGGGTACACAGAAGGAAGACATTCGCATTTTCAGTTTTGAGACACAAGGACGACAACTCTGAGACCATCGCCCCTCGAAACTCGCCACCATCTTTGCTGCCATTACTTGATTGTAGTATCCGGGCCGCTAGACACGACATGCCACCACGCGCGAGGCCACGGACGGCAGCTTGCGAGTCGCTGATTACGACCGGAGCCTCCGGTGCTGCGACCAGTGCAAGAGCGATCGCCGGCTGTTGGGCCTCTCTGTGTGTTTCGTACGCACCGTGGCGCTCACGCGGCATTTGCCTGTGCGATTCACAACGGCGATGAAGTGAGCATGCTTCCCCCCTGAGTATCACGCGGCGTCCACGTACACCGCTTCGTCGCTGTTGCCATACATTCTTTGAGGGTCACTGGCTCATTTCTTCTGGCGCCCGACGTGGTGTGTCGAGTGCATGTTTCTGAGGAGCGGTGGGACAATGAGACGGTCGCGGACCATGATAGGAACCATCATATTATCCCCGAATTGCGTGTGGCATAATATTCCTAGAGATTTCAGGATGCCCGTGACCGTCTTGACATATTTGCACAGCGCAAGACTACGAGTAGTTACGACGTAAGTACTTGTTGTCTTGCGCTGTGCAAATATATTGATTCCCAATCACCAACTAGCCCAAGCATCTGTCTTGCCCACCTTGGACTTGGACAATCACTCGTATTGTGCAATGTTGGACGCCTCGATTAGTTCGTCCAGGATGTTGTGCAGACCCAGCTCGAAGAACATCCGCAATGACCCTTTTAACACGGGTACTTCCTGACAGTAAAGTACTTCCGGCATGGTCTGACGCTTCCGATGACGCATTTGCGAAACTGCGTCATTTGCTGACATTTCCACCGATTCTCCGTCACTTCGGCTCAGATGCCCCTACCGAAATCCACGCCGACGCTAGTGGAGTCAGCTTTGGCGCTGTTCTTGCTCAACGCAAGTCTGGATTCGGCGAGTACGTGATTTATTCTGTCAGTTGCAGTCTTACTAGGGCTGAAGAGAATTATTCGGTCACAGGAAAGGAATGTCTGGCCATCGTTTGGGCAATCAGAAAATTTCCACCCTACGTCTATGGCCGTCCGTTTGACGTCGTGACTGATCATCACGCCCTCTGCTGGTTATCGTCACTGCAAGGCCCGTCTTGCCGTCTGGCTCGTCAGGCATTGCGTCTCCAAGACTATGATATCCGTGTCGTCCACAGGTCGGGCCGCAGACAATCAGATGCCGACGCTCTTTTCCAATCTCCACTTGCCCATGAACATGGAAGTGCGTCTGTTTCGAGTCTCGATGCTGCGGCACTTTTTTCACTGACATGCCCTCCGAATAGTGCCTGGACACTTTGATAGTCTCTATGATAGAGAGGTACTGTCTCAGCCGCCCCAAGGTACCGCCAGTCGTTCACTACGACGGGTAGCTGGACAATTCACTATCCGCGATGGGCTCTTGTACCGTCGCAACTACCTTTCCGATGGCCGCAAGTGATTGCTTTTGATTCCTCGCCACCTACGTGCCGCTATTTGTGACTATTTTCACGCGGATCCTCAATGCGGCCACACTGGTGTCATAAAAACGTATGCACGCCTCCGGCTGCAGTATCATTGGTGCGGAGTGTACCAATTTGTCTGACAGTACAAACGTTCGTGTTCCAAATGTGTTCGTGTTCCAAAAAGAAGCCCACCGAACATAGCCAATGAACAACTGCAGCCGTTGCCTTCCCCATTCCGATCTTTTGACCACATTGGAATTGACATGTACGGTTCCTTTTCCTACGCTACTGACGGGAGCCGTTAGGAGGTTGTCGCTATCGACCACTTATCATGCTACTCTGAAACTGCTGCGCTGCCAGAGGCCATATCACGTGAAGTTCGCTTGTTTATCCTTCACAATCTTGTTCTCTCCATGGCGTGCCTCGTGAGCTACTCAGCGACCGCGGACGTACGTTTCTTTCCAAAGCCGTACAAGCCCTTTTTTGTGAATGCAACGTTGCGTATTGGACAACCAGCGCGTACCATCCGCAAACGAACGGAATGACCAAACAGTTTAACCGCACACTGGGTGACATGCTGTTTATGTACGTGTCCGCTGACAACACCCCCTGGGACCATATACTATTCTTCGTTACTTACGCTTACAATAGCGCCACTCAGTCTACGACAGGAGTTTCTCTGTTCTTCCTCCTCTACGGGCATGAACCTTCCTCATTCATGTACACCATTCTCTTGTACCGTCTGGACGCTTCAGAATCCACAACTCTATCCGAAGTCACCACCTATGCAGAAGATTGCAGGCAACTCGCATGTTCCTTAACCACAGAAGATCAAGCGTACCAGAAGGACCGTCACGATGAAAACCTGCCTCCCCAGTCATATTCGCCTGGCACGTTGGTACGGCTTCGCGTACCAACATCTGCTCGTGGTCATTTCACCAAGGTACTGCCGAAGTACGAAGGCTCCTACCGAGTCTTACGTTAGTCCTCACTGGTTAACTATATTGCTGAGCCTGTTCAACCTTCGACAGAGTGATTCCGTAGCGGTCGTGAGGGGGGGGGTAGTGATTTGCAGCATTGATATATTGCACAGGTAGAAGCGCCAGTGAAAGACGAGAAGGACTAGTGTTGTTGCTGCTCGTGCTCACTCCGCTTGACAGCTGGTCGGCTTTACCTTTGCATTTCCCCCAATAATAGTGTCTTCGGCTCACTGCTAAATGCACACTAACAATATATTTATATACTTTCTTGAGCGACAAAGACACCCCACCCGTTAGTCGGGCAAGCTGTTTTATTTTCTTCTTCCTCTACTTCGCCCAGCCAGCTCTTCCTCGGGCACTAGATCCCTGCTGTCGCTGCTCTTATCCATCACACTATTATATATATATATATATATATATATATATATATATATATATATATATATATATATATATATATAAGTGTGATATTTGATCACGTGACTGTTGGTAAATACTTTGGCCACGTAAGTATTGTTAGGTGATTATTAGCATCGTCACTAGCTGTAATGTCATGTGGAGTGATAATAAATGACTTGGTCGTACGTGATGTTACGTGTTTTCTAGTCAGGTGCTTTGTTATTGGGGGGTATTTTCTAGTTTTAGTCATGCGCCCACATATTACATAATGTAACGTGATGTTAGGCACGTGACTAGTTTTCACCTGATTGCGGGCCATTTTACTTCAGTGACTTGTTCAATGCGATGTTAGGCAATTTATAGTCTCGCAAAAGACTCGCTTGTTGGATTTTTTGCATTACAGGCTGTACGAATCAGTTCAGGTTTTTGTGCTTATTACTCATTCTACTTTTTGGGGAAAATACACTACCTATCAGTCCAGGCCGTTTTCTCTAGGCTATTTATGTTTTATAGCTCTGCATACCAACAATTTTTTAAGAATTGCGCAGTGTAGAAGTAAACAAGAAACACACAAACTACATTTCACTGTACGACAAGCAGACTTGTGGGGGCGGTGAAGTCAGCGCATACCTTAAAAAACAGCTGGGGAAATAGTTTAAACATAAGAAGGACCGAGCACGACAACAGATGGGATAAAGCGTTCCGGCAGATGAATTGAGCAAAACAAGTACAGATGCTCATCAGCAAGTAAAGCTAGCAGTGTAAACAATATGACAATCAAAAATTGCTCAACGAAACGTCAAATATTTGTTAATGATGAATAGGGAAGCACTGATGGCAAAGCACCAAATATATAACCGCGAAACCGATAGAGACCAAATATTCAAGGCTCCATTTTTCGATGAATCAAGGGTATGCGTTCTGTTTTTTGAACTCGGATAATATTGCCTGAGCACGAATAATAGGCGACATTCAGTAAAAAATACAAACGCATGTACGCGCTTTTGTTAGAAAAACAGCGGCGAATGTTCTCATTAAAGTTCAGGTAAACTTTCGGATGCAAGTCTAAACTGACCCTTGTAATTTCGGGACACTATTGCACAGGCAAATATATCGGTGATAGAAATAAGTAAAAGATTACTGGATCATTGCAGGCTCAAAAGTAGCCAGAAAGCTAAAAACAGTTTTAAAAAGGCAAATAATGGGTACCTTGGGAATCAACATTATGAGAATCAACGTTTCGTGAGTGACGCGTCTATAAATGACGCAAACTATATGTGTATATGTTGCACGCACCGACATATGTTGAATATTTGCAGATGTCTACAGTAAAACTAGTTGTTTGCACTTGCGCAACGACGCCAACGGGATCACCAGTATTAGAAGCACCAGAAGGAACAAGTTGATATGGAGTGCCCGTGCTCGCGAGGTTGGTAGTCCTGGACACTGTCACTTAAATCAGTTTCAGCGCATCGCATGTAACTACAATTGACGTTAACCCAACGTAACGGCTTTTCGAGGAGTACACACGTAATGTTTATAAAATGGGATAGACAGCACTGCCACCACAATTGATGTTTTATGAAAATTTTGGTCTAATGCCCTGCCGCGGTGGTGTAGTGGCTAAGGTATTCGACTGCTGACCCACAGGTCATGGTATCGAATCCCGGCTGCGGCGGCTGCATTTCCGACGGAGGCGCAAATGTTGTAGGCCCGTGTGCTCAGATTTGGGTGCACGTTAAAGAACCCCAGGTGGTCGAAATTTCCGGAGCCCTCCACTACGGCGTCTCTCATAATCATATGTGGTTTTGGGACGTTAAACCCCACATATCAATCAATCAAATCAACATTGGGGTCTATTTTGAAAGCAGTTCCGGGACCTGGCATAGTTCTCTGATAAAGCTATTGATTGCCACGCAAAATGCTTGAGTTTCATTCCTGCTTGGCCCTTTACATTTGTTGTTTGCATTCGTTGGGTCAACGCTGCTGATATCTTTTAAATGCAAAGCATCTTTTAGCGAAATTCGGCATCTATCTATCTATCTATCTATCTATCTATCTATCTATCTATCTATCTATCTATCTACCCGCCTGTTACTTTTAGCTCTCCTGGCCATTTTTCTAATGGAATCGATACAAAACTTAGTACTGCATAACATGACTGTATGAAGAAGATATTTGGCTAATCATGACATGACAATCATGATACGTATGTCTTGAACTTGATTATTTGCATTTCATGATCCTGCAGCTTTTGTCATGGTTTCGTTCACATGGAATGTTGCAAAACTGGTAGAGCATGACATGATTGCGTAGCAAACGCAAGTGACAGATGGTAACACAAAAATAATGAAATTGAAGAAGACGACGACGTTCTGAAGCACTGCCTCTGTTAGATCTCTACGTAATATTTCGCTATTTTTCCCAGTCTAATAGTTTGTATTACTTGTTTGTGCTTCGTACTTACACCGTGACGATCTGGAGGTCCCTGACCCATAAAAGCACGTCAAACGAACTTCTACTCGGTCTGTGCCTTGCCTGCCACAGCACGGCACATCGCCGCCAGATGCACCGGATGCCGCATCTAAGGCAGCAGTGGCAACTGCTACTCTTGGAGCTTCTGTAAAAGGAACTACAGACCACGGCCCTGCGAACATGAGACTACGGGACTAGGAAGGCGGCTCCGATCCTTCAGATGAAAATGCAGAGGATATGAACGAGGCACCTTACACAGTTGTGTCTTACAAGAAATTAAGGGGTGCTGGCGTTTCTGTCGTCTTCAGGCCTACCACAAATGCAGGAAGGTTATTGAACGTCAACCCTAACACTGTCGCATCAGCCCTTGTAACGACGGCTTATGAGAAATTTCTTAACCAACGCCCCAACAAAGACGGAAGCCTGATGGTCACAGGGTTGACCCTGCCGGCCGCCAACTGTCTACTAACGGTGACTTAAATAGCAGGGGTTACTCGTGGAAGCCCGGGTTTCGTACCCTTACACAGCGAACTGTAGGAAAATACAAAATGTCCCTCTGAGTTGCTCAAATGAAGACTTACAAGACTATCTACGTGATCAGGGTGTCGTGTCGGCAACGAGACTCAGCACCTACACACCCGAATATGGCGGAAAAGTGAAAGAGGTACGTCGTTGATCCGTTATTTTGTAATTCACTAAGGATTCGCCACTACTAAACGAGTTACGCTAGGCTTCTGTACCTACCCGGTGGCCGAGTACGTCGAGGCAGCTACACAGTGTTATAAATACCACAGGCATGGTCATATATCGAGAAATTGCAATCGTCTGGTGCGCTTCAAAGTCTGTGCTGGTCCTCACTTGCAGAAAGAGTGCATTTCAAGAGCAATGCCTAAATGTAATAACTGCGGTGGTCCCCACCCTACTTCGTCTAAAGGGTGCATTAAAAAGAAGGCTGCTACACTTGCACGCTCGTAGAAGCAAGCACAAGGGAAACCACCAATGCGCAATGAACCACCACCCAATCCAGAAGTTGTATTCACGAATATGAAAGACTTCTCCCAGGAAAGATCATCACGAAGCCGAAAGGCACCTGGTAACAAGTACGTTGATGTAACGGAAAAGAAACGTGGGAAACCGAATGGCACATGGCATCTTTCGAAACCACCACAAAGCGTCTCACAAGACTCATCGGTCGAGTACAGCCGTCACCATTCTCAGCCACCGCAACACGACAGGGGGATCTGCGAAAGGCAATGACGCGGAAACACAGACAAAGATTTTGCAAGCATACTGATTTCGATGCTGTTCGCAGCTCTCAAAGCCCTTATCCGCGCAAATCCTTCATCAAGAAATATTCCAGAGGTAGAAGCAATTCTTTTAATGGAACCGTTGGTATCGACGTCTTACGCTCCGCAGGGACATTCTCCCTCTCAGCAGTAATCATGGCTCCCCCAACGACATCTGCACCTGAACTGACCATTCACAGAATCATCCGCACAAGCACCATATTCCAGTAAAATACTCGCGGCCTTCACTCGAAGCTCTCAGACTTCTGGCGACTGGTGCGCGAACGCCGATTCCCGTTCATCGTAGATTCTGAATCACGCATTGACGCAAAACTTAGAATGAACAGTGAATATTTTCATAACTCAAACTGACCTAGCGGTATCAGCAGATTACTCATCGGCTTTCGTAAAGGCATTCCAGCCTCCACGATAGACATCCTGCCGCACTGCGACAACAAAATTGTGTGTGCCATAACAATAACAGGTAAACAGGAATACAGGCCTTTCGACGCTTCAAGGCTTGAAAACTTGATTTCAAGGACACCTTCCCAACACATCATTTGTGGAGACTTCAATGGCCACATTGAAATTTGGGGCAGCTCACACACTCGTTCTTGAAGAGCTAAGCTTGCAGAGCTGCTCTCAAAACGCTCAATTGAACCACTAAATGACGGCATCATCACCTGCCTAAGGCACCACGACTATCAGCAGTGTCGACGTGACCTTTGTAACAAATTCAGCTGCTCGCAACTTTGACTGGTGAACCGACTTCAAGGAGAACCGTCATGAGATCCACAAATTGGAATGCGTAAAAAGATACAGCAGGAAAGGGAATCACTGCCGCTACAACGGATGAATAATTACTCGCTACGATGGCCCATTGCTTAAAACAATGCACACACGCTTCAACTAAAAACAACAAATTTCCGTCAAATGATGAGAAGTTTGAAAGACTGTGTGCTATTCGCAGGCAATCTGAACGAAAAGTTCTGCGCACAAAGAGTTTAGAAGACCTCCGAGCCTGCCGACAGACGCATCGCCATATTCGGCGCTACCTAGATAAACGTAGCTGACAAAGATGGCATGACTTTTGCTCATAATCAGATGTTCGCCATCTTGTGTCCAAAATCTCTCGGGGTCTTTAGAGGCACGCGCATGGCACTCCAGCAGCTTCACCCTTTTGCCACACTCCCTGCACGAACGAAGATCCCTCAAAGAGCTCTCGGAAGGATATTGCGCACTACTACCAACAAATTCAAAGCTTTGGACCTCATCTGCAGGTAACCAGCCTGGAAACTCACGGGCGGCAGGGCCAGCGCTAGACATACCTTTTACCATTGAGGAACTGAACACTGCTATCGGTGAGTCAAACAGGCACACATCACCTGGCCATGACGAAGTAACCTATGAAGCCATTGCAAAGCTACCCCACGCGTCCCGCCTATGACTCAAAGAATATTATTATTCTTCGTGGATATCTGGAGTGGTCCCCACTGAATGAAGCTAGAGAAAACAGTATCAATTTTGACACCCTGTAAGCAGCCAACAAGCCACACCTCTTTCCGGCCTGTCGTCCTACTGAGTTGTGTTGGCAAACTCATAGAGCGAATGATTCACAAACGATTGACATGATTCCTAGAAAGCTGCAACGAATTTTCGCAAGAAATGAATAAATTCCGCCAAGGAAGGTCGACTATTGACAACGTAATCGCACTTGTGTCTTCCCTTGAAATGAACCTCTCCGCAGGTTGAATCCCGACAGCCGTATTCCGTGACATCAAGGCAGCTTTCGACTCAGTCTTTATTATGCCATTCTCGCAACCATGGAATATCGTGGCCTAGGAGCGAATCTATACAAATGAATTGAGAAGTATCTAAAAGAGTGTAAAATATATATGACACTGCAATTGGTCCCACACAGTTCCATACAGTAGAAAAGAATGTACCCAAGGATGCCATACTCATCCCGCTCCTTTTCAACGTTACCCTGATACACATAAGGAAGGTAATTCCTCGAGGAGTACATATCACAATTTACGCCGATGACACCTGTATCTGAAGCACTTCAAGGTTGCGTTACACCACCAAACAGCGATTTGAAATAGCTTTACAGAACACATCCAATTACTTAACGCCCCGAGGCATGCACCTTTCACCAGAGAAGAGCACATCCGTTGCTTTCACGAAAAATGAAATGAGTAAGTATGCACTACTCCTCGGTGGACAACCACTGACCAATGCACCGTCTCAGATTTCCGGGTTCATCATTGACAGAAATCTTTCCTGGTCTCCTGAGGTGAAAAAACTTCGAATTAGAATTGCAGCAGCAACTCAACTCTTCAAATTCATGGCTGTAAAATGATGGGTATGTAAATGCCGCTCAATGGTACTGCTGCAGAAAGCAGAAATTGAAGGAACATTGCGCTATTGTGTACCGGCGCATCACCGATTATCCCCACTAAACAAGACAATTTTGGAAGCCTCTCGCAACAGCTGCCTCGAATATGTCTAGAGCTCCCGAAAGCTCATCAGCATTGGGAAGTGTAGCGGAAGAAGGATGTCTCCCACTAGATGTCATCTTTATCTAAGAAACGATGCTTACTCATATTCGACATGTATTACAAGGTAAAAAGCATTTCCTGTACCGGGTTCACCTAACAAAGAGCAATTTGTTCGGCCAAGCTGTGCGAATGCTTCAACTCTCCCCTGTTAATCAGCCACAAAAATTACTGCCTGCAAAAATTCCTCCCTGGGCACTTTCGCCTCTAACTATAAAAGAATTTGTTTCTGGCATCAACGGGCTGCGCTGTTGCAGACTACTCTCCTCTTCTTAGCCGAGAACTATGCTCAGCACTCGCATATTTATACCGACGCCTCAACCACTCAGGAGACTTGCGCCTATGGTCTTTATATCCCTTCTACAAGGCAAATGTTATCCTGTCGATTGCAATGGAAGACATCTTCGACAGCAGCAGGTCTTCGTGGCATCAACGAAGCTGTCCTTTACATCTTGCGTTATATGCCGTACCGATGGGTAATTTTCACCGGTCCAAGAAGCACAACAGATATTGTTCAACATCCTAAAAAAACGAATTCTCACCTCGTTTCATCCGGCATAGCATACCTACATCACCTGGCTATTACCGCAGGAAACTCTATCAACATTCAGTGGATACAGGCTCATTGTGACATTTACGCCAACAAAAATCAAATGAAGCAGCAAGCAAAGGTCTTCGGCACCACAATTACAGACGAACTTACAGCCTCTCGCAACAGCTGCCTACGAATATGTCTAGAGCTCCCGAAAGCTCATCAGCATTGGGAAGTGTAGCGGAAGAAGGATGTCTCCCACTAGATGTCATCTTTATCTAAGAAACGATGCTTACTCATATTCGACATGTATTACAAGGTAAAAAGCATTTCCTGTACCGGGTTCACCTAACGAAGAGCAATTTGTTCGGCCAAGCTGTGCGAATGCTTCAACTCTCCCCTGTTAATCAGCCACAAAAATTACTGCCTGCAAAAATTCCTCCCTGGGCACTTTCGCCTCTAACTATAAAAGAATTTGTTTCTGGCATCAACGGGCTGCGCTGTTGCAGACTACTCTCCTCTTCTTAGCCGAGAACTATGCTCAGCACTCGCATATTTATACCGACGCCTCAACCACTCAGGAGACTTGCGCCTATGGTCTTTATATCCCTTCTACAAGGCAAATGTTATCCTGTCGATTGCAATGGAAGACATCTTCTACAGCAGCAGGTCTTCGTGGCATCAACGAAGCTGTCATTTACATCTTGCGTTAAATGCCGTACCGATGGGTAATTTTCACCGATCCAAGAAGCACAACAGATATTGTTCAACATCCTAAAAAAACGAATTCTCACCTCGTTTCATCCGGCATAGCATACCTACATCACCTGGCTATTACCGCAGGAAACTCTATCAACATTCAGTGGATACAGGCTCATTGTGACATTTACGCCAACAAAAATCAGATGAAGCAGCAAGCAAAGGTCTTCGACACCACAATTACAGACGAACTTATTTGACAAAATTACGTGCAGCTCAGATGGCCAAAAGACTTGCGACTGAAGAAAATAACAGACACTGGAATCTTGCGACACATCATTATGCCTTCCTTTACTCAATCGACTCCTATCTAAGAACAAAACTCTCATTCAAAGTTCCTCACCATCTGGAAACGCTACCATCGTCTACGTCTAAACAGTGCCTATGTTAACACCCTACGGTACCGCTTCGGTCAGTCAGTGAGTCCGTATTGCAACAACTGTAGCTCCATCGAAACTATGGAACATATATTGTATGAGTGTAGAGCGTATGCTGTGAGCGAGCGCTTTATGAACATTGCATGCATTCTATAACTGAGAGAACTTTCTTCCTTGACTGTGTATTCGGACCTTTAGCCTGCCCCACTTTACAAAGTCGTGCTATGAACCTTTTGTTTGCATACTTTGGCAGCATTAGTCACCTGGACAAGCTGTAGCTGTAGCTTGACACCACAAAAAACTGTTAACGCGCGTCTTCTTTCAATTGTCAAAAGCTGGCTTTTTTCTATATTTTTTACTATATCATCTATATTTACATGTTGTCTTTTTTTTCTCTCTTTCTCTTCCTATTCGTCCTTTCAATACTCAATCCCCTTCACCCTGCAGAGTAGCAAGTCAGTGAATTTTTTATGCCGGCTAAAATCTCTGCATTTCAATAGAGAGCTCTCTCTCTCTCAATGACACGAGAAATACATGGCTACATGCCACGCTCACAATGCGCTTGCGGCCGTTTCGCTAGAGTCACATATGGTAAATTGAGTATTAAGGTACGTGAAGGGATGATGAAGGTATGTGACTAGTGTATACGTGATAATCATTAGATCCGTGTCATGCAACAACATCACTTCATGCCGCGCTCATGATGCGCTTGCGGCCGTTTCGCTTGCTTCGCTTATACCAACTTTGGTATTACGGGACGTGTGTGAATGACGAAGATATGTGACTGGTACAAACATGATAAACATTAGATACGTCTCGGAAAACAACTTGACTACATGCAACGCTCATGATGCTTGGCGGCCGTTTTGCTACTTTCACTTATACCAAATTTGGTATCATGGTACGTGAATGGGTGACAAAGATATGTGACTGGTGCAAAAATGATAATCATAAGATGCTCGTCATGTAACAACATGACTACATGCTACCCCCATGATGCGCTCGCGGCCGTTTTGCTATCTTTCCATGTGCCAAATTTCGTATTACGTGACGCCAATAAATGACGGAGGTATGTGACTAGTGAAAGCATAATAATCATGAGATGCGTGCCATGTAACAACATGACTACATGCTACGCTCATGATGCGCTCGCGGACGATTCGCTAGCTTCACATGGACAAACTCGGTGTTGCGCGACGCGAATGGACGACATAGGCTAATGACACATTCAAACACGATAATTACAACATGCGTATCATGAAACAACGTGACTATATGATACACTCATGATGTGCTCGTGGCTGTTTCGCTAGCTTCACATGTATCAAACTCAGTATTACGCGGCGTGAACGGATGACATAGGTAAATTACAGATCCAAACATGATAATCACGGCATGCGTGTCATGTAACAACATGACTACATGCCACACTGATGATGCGCTCGTGGCCATTTCGCAAGTTTCCCATATACCAAATTTCGTATAACGTGACTTCAATAGACGACAAAGGTATGTGACTGTTGAAACCAGATAATCATGAGATGCGTGCCATGTGAGAACATGACTACACGCCACGATCAAGGCACCCATACATTTAGACGTGAGGCGGTGCGCGAGCTCGCCGGTGTTCAATTCGCCGTGTCATGCCGGCGTTGCGACGCCAAACGCCGGTTTTTCGATATACTCGCAGGCATGCGCCGCACTGCGTTGCTTTACGCATTCGCGTTTTATCGCGTCCGGCGTACCTTCGTCACGAAAAGAGGCAGACGCAGTGTTGCCTAGGTAACGCATCGGCGCAAATTTCGCGCCGAGTTTCATCAGGCCGTGGCGACAGACGCTGGTCACGCCGGTCGCGCCCGGTATCAGACTATAGAGGTTTCGCGCGTTTTGCTAACGTTGCGTCACTGTGGCCAACATGCATGCGCGCGTCAACGCTACATTGTAGTATAATGGGCCCTTCATGATGCACTCGTGGCCATGGGTAGCTCCACATATACATAGTTTGGAGTTACGTGATGTCAATGGATGACGAAATATATGACTGGCGGAAACTGGATAATTCTGACATGCGTGTCATGTGTGAAGATGACCACATACCACGCCAATAGCGTGCTCGCGGTCGTTTTGCTAGCTCTACATTTACTAAATTTGGTAACACATGACGTGAATAGATGACGCAGGCAAACGGCCCATCCAAACATGATGATGATACCAAATATGATAAGTCATGTACGGCATCATTTACCTCTACCTTGTCACGATGCGGGGATTTCGAAGTGACATAATAACCTTTCTTTTTCATGCTTCGCATATCATTGATTCCCACTGTACGCAGGATCTGCCTTTTTTTACCGTTCACGCGTTGAAATTACACATGTTTGTTCTTTTTCTTCATTGGTAGATGCTAAGTGTCAACCACCTGTGGCATATACAGGCCTACCAGTGGCTCATAGTGGCCAGCGGGGGTATGCCACTGTATTGAGGTAAGTGCTTGGCTACGAAGGCGACGGGATTGTCATATTACTCAAGTCTTAATTGTGGGCCATGTTCATCAAACTATTTTATCCCCACCGCACCACTCTTCCATTCTACTTTTGGTTAATGCCAAGTTAAGGGGGTGATCCCGAAAGCACCCAGACGTAAGTGGATAGATAGATCAATAGATAGATAAACAGATAGATAGATAGATAGATAGATAGATAGATAGATAGATAGATAGATAGATAGATAGATAGATAGATAGATAGATAGATAGATAGATAGATGTCAAAAGTGCGTCCAGTATGAAAAAAATGGCTTTGCATTTAAAACAGGTAAATTAGTGGTAGAGCACAAAAAAGGTTAGAATATTGTTTTTCGTTTATCAAAAAAGAACCTTCATTCAGCCAGATATGAATAGGTGAATGTATAGTAGTAGCAATAGTGTTGGTATCAGCAGTATTAATATTATTGGCGGTGGTGGAAAAAGTAGTAGTAGTGGTAGTAATTTTATTTTTACCGCTCACATTAGGAAGAAAAAGACGAAGAAGACGCAGAAAATTACTAATACCAATGTCTTGAGCAATGTAGATTGGATGTCATTTCCGCAGTATAAAGTAGATGCTTCTTCATGGATAAATTATCTGTCTTGAAATATCTCGCACGTCCCCTTTTAAAAGTTCTAGGTGAAAGTTAAATATTTGTTTTTGACAATTTTGTCGCAAGTATTTCAACACTTAGCGTAGTTTGACTCTATCACAATAATCAGAGGCGTTGCAGTGTTCCTGCACATCACAGGCATCCGTTTTCCACCTACCTGTGATCATGTGACAATGTTACATTTGGCGTTACATAGCAGTGACACAGATGCGTGGTTATGTATTCACGCAGTGGTTAGAAGTTATGACGATACATGATGTTACGATGTTATCATGAGCTGACGGTGTTATAGGACGATTATTTGTTAAATCATTCACGCCAAAACTAACTGTGCTTTAGGTTTTAATGCAATAGCGCACTCGTTCAGTAAAAATTCAGGCGTCGGTGTCGGCTTCATTGGTTCATAGCGAAGAATCATCATCTTTGCGTGTCTGAAGAATTAAGAAGATGCAAATAAAAAACAAATGAAATACTTCGAATCTGAGTGGGGATAGATCCGTGTCGTTTTGTCGTCAGGTAATGTCGTACAACACAGCCATGCATCTGCTTGGGAGTACAGTGAAAATAACTTCCTCTGCTTGGAAATGTCATGAAAGTAACTTCCATGCTTTACAAACACATGTATCTTGCATGCATTCTTCACAATACAACAACACTAAGCACTGCCGTAATAATGCGTGGTACAAGCGTACATTGCCATGAAAACATGCGATTATCATGACTTCATAGTTTAAATTCAGTCCCGCACTACAAAACCCTCACACACTACTGCCCCCGTAAGGCCACGTTGTGGAAGCCTAAGACATTGTAAAAGATTTATTACGCCAAGTGTTTTAAGTACAAACTAGGAACACAATAATGCTATCGCGTTCAACTGACAAAGGCGAAGCTTAAGAGTCTCCCAATTTTTCAATGAGGCATCGCAGGCTTTTGTACTGACAACCTAAACATACCATTATCGCAAAATTTCAAAGCCTCTCGACGATTCTAACGCATGGGTGAGGACGGCGTGGGAAAAAAACAAAATCGGAAAAAGACAACAGTGCTAGCCTAAAGATGTGTGACACATTATCTTTTTTTTCTCTCCCCCCAACACTGAAGACATGATAATGACTACTGTTGCAATTTGATTAAAAAAATATGTACCTCTCAGGTAATTTTAGGAATGTTATCCTTCGATGTACCGTGTCAATGATCAACACTTTTCACTGATTTATGTCGAACGAATGTTTAAAATACTGTACGCCTGGCATTAAGATCGTAATCCCGAATACAGCATTGGCAGATTCGGCTACTTTGCACCGAATTAGCAACAGAAAAAACGACGTTGGCTGTCTAGCTGCTTTTGGCTATTGTTTGGGAGCTGACATGAACAGCAAACATTGGATAAAACTATCACTGGGGAACTCTCAGTGTAATCAGATTTGTTTACTCAGTATACCGGAAGCAATCAGGGGCGCCCAGATCTCGTCACGGCTGCCATGGTTTTTCACATTAATATAGGAACTCGTATAGGTTAGGCAGCAGTGTAACGTTTGTAGCCGGCGGGGGGCTCGTTAGAGCTTTCTATCCGCTATTCGTCAGACGCGCTAATGCACTGAACTGTATAGGTGGTGCCACTCGAAGCGAATGTTGTTGAAAAGTGGATGCCCGCGGCTCATGGAAGCCTCGCGAAAAGCGCGTGCGCCCTGTTGTTATCACAGTCATTTTTCATTCTGGTTTAATATTTTCGCTGGCGACACTTCTTCACTTGTCAATCATGATGTTCGGTACGTCAACAGTTCTATTATACTCGTTTAAATTAGAGGCCCATTTCTTATCACTCTGTACGCGCATAATAAACTGAATGCGTTTCATACGTCAACGCGTGATATAGTAACACAGACACATCATTGGCGTGCGAAGAGCAGAGCCAGTATTGTTTTTTTCGATACGTCTCGCTGTAGACTGCTTATAGTGTCATTTGTTATGAGGTGAACACGATGGACCAAGTGAAAACCTTGCCAAAAGAAGTATTTGGTTGTCCCATGCCCATATTGAGGAGCAAGTACGCAGCTTTGTCAAGGTGAGGATCTGAGTGCCGACATGCTTGCAGTGGAATTCCCGAGCAAAATATTTAACTACCGGCATGCATGAGGTGCTGATGCTATGCAAGAAATTGCAGACAGCAATATGAATCTTTTTGTTTTCTCTAAATCTAACGCTGAAGCAGAGCGAGTGTTTTCTGTTGTGCCTCTGAGAAAAAATGACATTAAGGAAACTAATGTTGGGAGAAATTGTCGCGATCATCAGGATGAAATTCGGTCTTTGAGTGGTGTGACAAGTTCTACTCGAACTTGAATAAAAAAAAACTGTTCTACAATTGCTGCGAAACGCGAATAACCTTGCTCACTCAAAGTTAACAGTGCCGTGGAGCATGCTGGGAAAAGTGGACTCAATTATGTACGCTTTAGTGTCGGTCTAATACTACCTCCTAATTTTCTATAGTCATGAATGCGTCCTCGAGAAAGTCACCTGATGAGTATTTTTTTTGCTCTATTTCGATGTGATAAATAGTGCTGTGATGTATATTTTTGTGTTTGTAGTGTCAGAACGCAGTGATATTTCAGCTGATTTGAAGTCAAATTTGGCTACTGTTCCGGCTACTTGGTTATTTTGTGGCTGTTTTTCTCTTAGAGGATCTAAAAACTCTGTTCCGGAGTACTCTAATGATGGCCGCAAATTTTCGAAAGTACCCTACGTGAGGCCAGGTACTGGCATCACTGGTCGTTCGAGCGAAGCAGATCTTGAAGATGACCAAGTGAGCGCGTACCTGTTCACGTATTGATAGTTCTTGTTCGCATTACCCGACGCAAAAAATGGTTAGAGGGTCTTCGAATACACAAGGAAATATTTGATCAATGCGTGAAAATACGAATATTTTACATACCTCATTATTGATGCATGGTATAAAACTCAATTATGAGCCATGTCTTCTCGGCGAATGGGGTGGTTGCCTGTGTTGCCCGGAGGCTCCCACTGGTGGTCGCCTCACGGGGCGCCTTAAATAAGCATTTCTTTGGAAAGCCGCAAATAGCGCTGGATGGTTTCGCACGTTTGGACGTTGTGCTGGTCTTTGTGTGGGGCGCCTAAAGCAGCTTGTACATGCCCCGGGATCTGGATATCCGAAAACAAGAAAAGATCCTTTCTTCTCTGTAGAAAAAAGAAGCGTGAGCATCGTGAAAACAACCAGAATGTGGATAGAAAACTGCGTCATACTAAAGGAAACTGAAACACTTCTCTCAAATTGAAACTTAGGCAGAGCAAGACGTTCTGTTCCAATGTGATCACGCAATTTGAAAATGCCGAATTGTGTTGCCGTCAACTCTTAGCTATGCACTGAAAAGCACAGTCTTGCGATTCCCCGGATAATGAGCAGGTGTTGCTTGCTTCATTGGCACATTGTAAGATCGATCTTTTCTGTGTCAAGTACTACGTGTCACCAAGCTACTCAATTTACAATCAAAAATTTAACGCCAAGAAAAGTATTTGAGCAATGCTTCAGTACTTACTAGCTCTTCAGCATAGTCAAGGTAACGAAAAAATAAATTAGGTGTCGACAATCTCCGCCCGCCATTTAGGACACCGCGTACAGGTGAAGGTTGTGCGCATACGCCAGCCGCCGCATCAGGGCGCTATCAGAAGGGGTGCTGTGACATGGAGGCTAAAAGGAGCAAGTGTGACGAGGCAGGCGCAACTTTTTCTTTTAGCGAGAGCAATTTGTATGGACACTCGCGGATGAATTTTGCCACCGGCGTTGGCGTTGACATTGGTGCCATTCACCGTATATTTACACGTATCTGTATAAATAATTGAAAACGCAAGAAAGGAAAATAATCCAGAAAAATACTCTGTCATGCGGAATGGAACGTCCGACTTCTTGCATGTGAGTGTGCGGTGTTAGCCACGGAGGCGCAAGGGAGCACCTCCTTCACCTTTGAAAGGGCAAGCTGTTTATATCTACCATTTACCGCATGTGATAACTATCGGGAGAACCATCGTATTTTGAACATTGCTAGTGAGATGGCACAATAAACGTGCGTCGCCAGATCATCACAACGAGGCAACGCGCGCTCATGCAGCCATTTGTCACGCGTATTTGCCCCACGGAGGAAGGGGAGGACGCTCACGCGTGCGCACAGTTAACTCATGGTGGGGAGTCTCGGGCGCCTTGGGTTTTCACCAGAACAATTCTCTTGTTATTACAGAGCACACAATGGTCTCTGCACTCACTGTACAGGCTCCGTTGCCGAAAAGGGTGCGCTTTTAAGACACAGCGAAGTAAGAACTGACACATTCATTCGCGTTATCTGCACTTAGGAGTACGTTTTGTGCGTCATCACTGGCTCAGCCACTCTGGACGCGTTTCCATCTGCTCGTTGTTTTTCGCGTGACATTTTAATTTGTTGCTATCGCATTCATTGCTTCGCCTTTGCGGCAAAGGTTTGACTTTTTTCTCCTATTTTTTTGAAGCACCGTGCAAGCTAGTAACCAAAGTCAGGAACACATGACATGTTTTTGCGACAAAAAACAATGTGCGGTGAAAGCTGCAGTTGCCTCCATGGTGCTCTCCCGTACGCAATGCCTGTGGCGACAACATTTTCGACCAAGTCAATAATTGATGGGCTCGTGTTCTCAGATTTGGGTGCAAGTTAAAGATCCCAGGTGATCGAAATTTCTGAAGCTCTCCGCTACGGTGTCTTTCATATTCATAAGGCTGTTTTGGGACGTCGAAAAGTACATAATAATAATAATAATAATAATAATAATAATAATAATAATAATAATAATAATAATAATATTAATAATAATAATAATAATAATAATAATAATAATAATAATAATAATAATAATAATAATATATATATTATTATTATTATTATTATTATTATTATTATTATTATTATTATTATTATTATTATTATTATTATTATTATTATTATTATTATTATTATCCTGTACGTATTGCCGTTACAGACAAAACATACGCAGCTCGTCCTCTATAGCACATACGACGGTCGCAGTCGCGTGGGGAGCAGTGATGGGGACACTTGCAAAGCTTCTAGATCTAGGGGCTTTAAGAGCCTGAAGAGATTGAAAGTGCCGAAAATAATTTGGACGTGCCTTGGGGCAGAGTATCACCACCCAAGTTTTTTTTTCCTACATTGTTGGTATAATTATCAATGAATTATTTTATCTTAGCACATGGAGTTGTAAATGCATAATATGTACTAGCTTTCTCAGACTTCTGAGTCTAAAACGACGCCGGTTACCATTTACCCCGTGCAACCACTCATTGCAGGGTATAGTACATATTTATTTTTTCAATTCTAAGCATGTCTCGAATTGCGCAAAATATTCACTATTTACCTTATTGGTGATGCATGCATGTGTGATTAGGGGTAGAATGAAAGTTTACATACCACTCACGTTCGACATTTTGCCAGGTTGAACGACAAATAGGAAGCAGCGCTGCGTTCCTATAAAATTAGTCACAAAAACTGTGCTTGTGGCTTAGCAAAGCTGTGAAATTGAGTGAGCGCCGTACTTATCCAAAAAATAAGGAGCAACTTCATATAAATACAATGAGAGTGACGTTCCTACACGAAAGTTTTTCATTTTCTCGTGCGCCTTCTGTATAGCCCTCTTACAAAAGGGGCGGCTGCATTTTCAATGGAGGCGGAAATATTGTAGGCCCGTGTGTTCAGAGTGGGGTGCACCTTGAAGAACCCCAGGTGGTCAAAGTTTGACGAGCCCGCCACTACAGCGTCTCTCCTAATCATATGGTGGTTTTGGGACGTTACACCCCAGATATCAATCAATCTCACAAAATGGTGTATCCTGCAGCCACGTCCAACACTCCAGCTGTGCCTGCAGCCCCGGCTGCTCATGTCGTCCAACCTCCTGCTCGTGTCTCCACACCTGCAGCCACCACCCTCAGGGCCCAGCCTGCTGAGACCTCTGCCATGACGCTTCTAGTGGAACAACTTCTCAGCCCACTTCTGCTCTCCTTCCAGGCAGTCGCTGCTTTGCTTACACCAGAGCAACCACTTCATACTATCTGCATGCAGGGCAGGAGCTTGGCAACAGAACAACCAGCATGACTAGTCCTCCCACCAGGCCACGTCAACCCTGACGTCCGACTGTTTTCCAGTAGAACGTCCACTGGCTGGGACTGCGGAGAGACGACTTTGCACAACACCTGCTCCACAATGACTACGACTCCCTCGCACTCCAGAAGGTCTACGCCCACGCAGAGCAGCTCTGACCTCCAGGCTACATCGGCTACAGCAGCCGGACCAGCTGCAGCCTAATCAACTGCAGTGCTGCCCCTTGCCTGGATGACCAACACCCACAAGGACTTACCCGCTATGTCGTCTACGTGAAGAGATACCTGCTGCAGGCTGAAGTATCTGTGGCCGACCTGGTCGAAGGGCCCTTCGAGTGCTGCGCCGTTCGCGTCCACCTCGAGAGAGTCGACTGCGGTGGCCAGCGTATGCACCACACCCAAAGAACCCTGAGACCCCACGTGTCTTCTGCAGCTTGCGCACGGACTGGGGAAGGACCTCCTGCTGTGCTGTGACGTCAACGCCCACCATACAACGTGGGGCGGTCGTAAGACCAACGTACAAAGGTGAGAGGCGCGTGACGTTCTGCTGCAGCTGGGCCTGGTGATCCTAAACACAGCGGCCGTCACATACCTTCGTCGTGGAGCCAACAGCGCCAGAACAGCCATAGACCTCAGCGTGGCTACGGAGGGTTGCTGGTATGCCTGGTCGCCGTTTCCAGACTACTGGGGTTCGGACCACAATTACAACCTACTCACCCCTTTCCGAGGCAAGGCCCCCAGAGATCGAGAGTACCGTGTGGTGGACAGGCGGGTATACCTCCAGCTGTTCAGGCAGGACACGGGTGACAAGGAACTCATGCAGCTAGTAGTGGCTGACAGTGCCCGGGCTGCAACCGTCATTGTGAAGGCGAAGCAAGGGCAGCCTGTTCAAGACATCCAGCTCCTAGCCTTGAGAGGAGCATGGAGGCAGGCAGAACGCCAGGCTCTGAAGAAAAGTTAATCGGAGCTCTGGAGAATGTTCCGGAAGGTCAACACCGTCTGCACACGCCACGCCTGACAACGCAGGAAGCAGGGCTGGATGGGCGTCTTCACCTACATCGACCGATCATGGGACGGCACCAAGGCCTGGCGCCTGCTGAAGTGCCTGCTGATGCTGCTATGGCACTTCAACGAAGTGGTGTCCCTGGCCATCCACCTTTCTATCCAGGCTGCGGACCTGATGGAACAGCTGGCCGACCAGTTTCTTAAGAGCGACATTGCCCGGCTGCCTGCTGCACCACCTCTTGCTGCCCTGCAGTAAGTACCCTGCCACATGCCACTATAGCATGGCTGAGTCACTGCGATGTCACCGGCCATTTCGTCAAAATCACGCGACCTGTTACGTCACCATTCTTGCCTATATCTACTTCGTTTCAACCACAATAAACGTTGTTCATCACCCGACTACAGGCCCGCTTACATGGTGGCAGCGGTGCCTAGCTGAAACGGCCATGCCGCCAGCGATTTTGCCGTCAACAATCTTGCCGCCGCCAAAGCGGCTGGACACATCGGAAAACGCCTGGCTTCCATGGAAAACTTGGAAGATTGAGTTCACACTATTTTACACTGCTACCCAGTTGACAAAACAAGCGAAAAAAGTGCAAGCAGCCACGTTGCTAGTGATTATTGGCGAAGAGGCAAGGAAGGTATACAGCACCTTCACGTTTGAGGCAGAAGTGGAAAAAATAACGTAGACTTCTTAATTGCTAAGTTAGAAGAGTTCTACAAGCCAGAAACAAACTTGACATATCATGAATTTCTATTTGGGTCTAGAAACCAAAGGGAAGGCGAACCTCTCAATGAGTGGTTGACGGAGCTACGAATGTCAGCCACAAACTGCGAATTTGGGGTAACGGAAGACCGGATGCTGCGCAGCCGTGTTATTCCGGGTATTCGTGACAAGAACCTGCAGCAGAAACTGATTGCGGAAAACCCTTCGTACAAGAAGACTATCGATATCTGTCGCACGCAAGAGCAAGAAAAACAGCAAATTCGTGAAATCAATGAAGCCGCGGAGACAGCGCAGGACACGGCAGTTAACGCAGTCGCAAAGAAAGGAGATGCCTGCAGCAGCTGCGGCTATCGCGCACACTGCGGCGAAAGATGCCCCGCCACCGGTAGAACATGCAATAAGTGCGGAGGATTTAACCACTTTGCCCGAGCATGCAAATCGGCAACGCGTTCGCAAACCTTTCCTCCCAAAAGAAAGAACTACGGGAACTATGCGCAGAAGACGGCGATTTTTTTTTGCAAATATCAACGATGAGCACGGTTAACACAGACCACTGGAGCGTGACGGTGGACGTTGAAGGCCAACGAATGACTTGCAAATTAGACACGGGGGCTAATTGTTGCGTAATTTCAAGGAGGGACGCTGCAAAGCTACCGGATATACCAGAGCAGGCTTGCCGGGACGCGCTAACAGCATTTTTCGGCCACAATGCAACCACCCAAGCAAAAGTACACCTGCGGCTTTCAGCCAATGAGAGGGTGGTACACAAAACATGCTACATCATAGAGGAAAGTGTACCAGTTACTGTGAGTGGTTCAGTAGCCGAACGCCTTGAATTTATCCGCCGGGTACAGCACATTAATGTCGATTAACTGTACCAGCCAGCCCAACCTTTCGCAAATGTCTTCACAGGACTGGGTGAGCTCAAGGACTACGAGTACGAAATAAAACTCAAGCCCGGCGCCGTGGGTGCCGTCGTACCAGCTCGAAGAGTCCCCGTGGCCCTGGAGGACAAGACTAGAGCGGAACTTCAGCGTATGGAGGATCAGGGCGTCATAACAAAGGTAACTGGGCCTACAGAATGGTCCAGACATATGGTTACCGTTGTTAAAGGAGACAAAGTTCAAATTTGCCTAGATCCAACATCGCTCAACCAAGCCATACTCCGTGAAAACTATCCCATGCCAACGTTAAAGGACGTCGCTCCCAGGCTTACCGGAGCAGGATTCTTTTCTACGCTTGATGCAGCTTCAGGGTTTTGGCAAATTCAGCTTAGCGAGTCGAGCTCCAAACTTTGCACCATGAGCACTCCATATGGTCGCTATCGGTTCCTTCGCATGCCGTTCGGAATAGCTTTGGTCCCAGAAATGCACCACGTTTTGGAAGGCTTGTCCTGTGTGGCCGTTGTGATGAATGAAGTATTAGTATGGGGCAGAACTAAAGAAAAGCACAACTGCAGCTTAAAACCTGTGTTATCCCGGTGTCAACAGCACAACCTCCGACTTTACCCCAAGAAGAGTGCGTTTCTGCAGCCGGAGGTCCGGTATCGGGGACACATACTCACCACAGAAGGCCTACGCCTTGATCCGCAGAGGGTACAAGACATACTTGGAATAGCTGAACCGACGAACAAGAAATAACTGCAAGTATTTCTTGGTACGATGAATTTCGTGCAGCGATTCATTCCCAACATGTCAGAGGTAACGGCTCCGCTTAGAACACTGTTGCGTAAAGACATCGCATGGGTTTGGACAGAGGCGCAGCAAAAGAGTTTTGAGACCTTGTGTCAATCCTTGACGAAAGCACCCGTTTTAGCTTTCTTTAACCCCAAAAAGCCTTTTATTCTTTCGGTTGACGCAAGCCAATTAGGAGTCGGCGCAGTTCTCATGCATGACGGCCGCCCCATCGCTTTTTCGTCGCGGTCGCTCACAGAGGCGCAACAAAACTATGCACAAATTGAGAAGGAGATGTTGGCGATAGTGCATGGTTGCACGGTTCCATCACTATGTTTTTTGTCAGGCAGAAGTGATTGTAGAGACCGACCACCGGCCTTTAGTACCAATACTTAACAAGCCACTGCATCAGTGTCCCCTCCGCTTGCAACGCATGAGGCAGACCTTGCAGCGCTATCTGATTAAACTTGTTTATAAACCAGGCAAAAATCTTTTTCTTGCTGATGTTTTGTCGCGTTTTCCGAGCACAGTGAGCATGTGCGACGAAACTGCGAAGTTTCAAGTAAATGTGCTGGAATTTCTTTCAGCATCGGAACCCCGTCTAAAGAGTATTCTCAAAGCAACCAACAACAATACCGTTCTCTCCAAGCTGCGGAAATTTGCGTTGACATGTTGGCCTGACAAAAAACACGAGGTTTCAGAAGCCATCCACCCATACTGGTCTTATTAAGAGGAGATACACGCACAAGACGGGCTCTTATTTCACAGCAACAAGGTGATCATACCAAGTTCAATGAAAGCAGAAATATTGGCTCTTTTGCACGTCGCACACCCCGGAGCCGATAAGATGAAGGCGCGGACACGAAGCGTGATGTTCTGGCCCTGCCTGGCAAGCGACATAGAGCATTTTTGCCGAAACTGGAAAATGTGCCAAAAGCATCAACCCCCAAACGAAAAGATGCCACTTTTTAGCCATGAGGTTTCAAACTTGCCCTGGGAAGCTGTAGGAATGGACCTATTTTTTTACGGGGGCCGACAGTTTGCCATTATTGTCGATTTCTATACCTTCTTTTTTGAAATAAGGGAATTTTGCCATACCACTGCTAATCAGCTGAAGTCTTGGTGCACAAAACTTTTTCGGTTCATGAATTACCGCTTAAACTGTGCAGCGATAACAGGCCACCATTTAACAGCACAGAATTCAAAGACTTTATATATGGGCTCGGCATTACCCACGTAACGTCAAGCCCATATCATCCACGCTCTAATGGTATGACAGAGAAGGCCATGCAAGAAGCAAAAAAGCTATTAAAGAAGTGCTCTCTTAAAACGCCTGATTTCCACATGGCTCTGCTTGGATGGCGCAATACACTGTGAGATTATGTTTTGAAATCCCCTGCGCAGAGACTGATGGGAAGGCAGACGAGGACCCTGCTGCCCGTACCCTCAAGCCACCTGGTGCCGGAAACTGTGCCCAACCAAGCCGTTCATAACCGTCTCCAGGAAATCTGTCTACGCCAGAGGATCTACTACAATCGCCGCTCCAGGCCCCTGCCACCTCTATCACATGGTCAGAGGGCGACTACATACGATACCCATGAAAATACGTGGACACTGGCGGTCGTTCTAAGGCCAGCTGAGACGCCACGCTCCGTGGTGGTGAAGACGGAAGAGGGCCAAGAAATTAGACACACACGCGAGCATCTGCGAGACGTACCTAAACATCCCGAAGAGAGACCTCATGACGAGTCCGAACTACTAGAGGACGCCCAGCCCGCTCAAGAACTACGCAGAAGCACAAGGCCACGCCGAGATCCCTGCCGCTACCCACAACCAGAAAGATCAGTGAAATTACTTGCCTCACTAAGAAAAGGGAGATGTATCATGGCTGAGTCACTCCAATGTCACCGGCCATTTCGTTAAAATCACGGGACCTGTTACGTCACCAATCTTGCCTATATCTACTTCGTTTCAATCACAATAAACGTTGTTCATCACCCGACTGCAGGCCCGCTTACAGCCCCCATCCTGGGAGGACAGCCGCACAATAACAAGAACTGTGCTTCGAACCCATCAGGAAGCACGAGTTGGAGGCTGCCTGTGCAGGATCGAAATGACGAAGTGCCGCCAGAGCTGGTGGCGTCACCTTCCAGATGCTCCGTAACCTAGACAGAGCTGGTAATCAGCACCTGCTCAAGTACTACAACGACGTCTGCAGCAGTGGGGTCCTACCGAAGTCATGGCGTAGTGCTGTCGTCGCCCCGATCCTGAGCCCTGGAAGAAAAGCACGGCCCTCCCCTCATATAGGCCAATCTCTTTCACGTCAGAACCTTGCAAGGTGCTAGACAAGGTTGCCTTAAAGCGACTCGAGTGGATTGCTGGCCAACTCGAGTTCTTCTCGCAACAACTTACTGGTTTGAGAAACCACCGGAGCACAGCCGACTCCATCTCCGACATTGTCGCCCCTCTCGATTATGCCAAGAGCTGTGTTGACGTGGCCATGCTGCTCCTGCAGGACGTGGAGAGTGCCTTCGACGGTCTCTCACACAAGGTCGTTGAGGTGGCCGCAGACCAACTCGGCGTTGACGGGTGCCTTCGCAGCTTCGTGACTGCCTTCTTGACCGGCTTGACCTTCGGGATTCGAGTGAGAAAGAAGACCAGCCAACCCAGGGACATAACCGCAGGTGTACCTCAGGGTTCCGTGCTGAGCCCTTCCTATTCAACCTGGCAATGGCAGGGCTCACCGTATGTCTTCTGACAGAGACCAGGTTCCCGGCCCGCTGCTCCATCTACTCCAACAGCGTAGCACTCTGCGCCAGGGGACCAAGGCAGTTCATTCCAGTCATCAGGAGGTCAGCGCAGGCAGCCTTGGATGCGGAGACCACCTATCTGAGTGGCATAAAATTCGAGGTCTCCACAACCAATACCGAGGCACTGCTGATCCACCTGCTAGCGGCAGCACGACGTACGTGAAGCAGCTGAAGGTTGGCAGCCGCAACCTGGCTTGGAAGCTAACGGTGAAGTACCTTGTGCTCAAAATCGACCACCGCCTCACCTGGATCTGAGCTGCTAAGGTCGCCTACACACAGGTACGACGTATACAGTAAGCCATCAACAAGCTGCAGCAGCGTGGACGTGGCTGCTCCACCAAGCTGGCGCTTCGACTCAGCCAAGCTTCTGCGTCCTCAGTCCTGCTGTACGCCTTTCTACTGGTGAACTTGATGCCTGCCAAAAGACTGGACATAGAAGACATCACAGGAGAGGAGTGAGGGCCATCCTGGGGCTTCCCAGGTGTTCTCTCGTGGCAGCGACCCTGGCCAAGGCTAGAGAGTGGCCCCTGTCTCTGCACATGCTCGAGCGTGTGCTGATGCCCATACACTGCCTTGACTGTGCAGCCGATGACAGCACCCTCCTGGAGCGACTTCGCAGCCAGCTGTGGTCACGGATGGGTGGTCTCTGCGCACTCTACCATCAGATGGTCCCAGTTTCACTAGTGCCGTTGGCGCCTCCACCACCCCACTACTAGCCGCTTGAGGTCCAACTGTACCTGGACGGGGTAACCAAGCGCCGAACGCCTGCTGCAGCACTGCAACAGGCCACCGTCTCCAAGATTCAGCAGCAACTGGTAGGGCGGCTCCAGGTCTTCACTGATCCGTCATGCCAGACGATACAGCAGTGGCTGCCTGCGTTATCCTATCCCGGGCTATCAGCAGGCAGTGCTGACTACCCTTCCTGGCGAGCTCGACGGCTGCGGAGCTGGCAGGACTACACCTGGTGGCGGACCTGCTGGTTGAGGACGTTCCGGCATAGCCGGTCGCAGTCTTGTGTGACAGCAAGGCAGCCCTGCAGACGCTGACCAACCATCCCCATACAGGGCTTGTGGGGAGTCTTCTGGCAGCCAAGTACCGGGACCTTGGGGCAGCCGGGACATCAGTCTCCTTCCACTGGCTGCCCTGTCACGTGGCATAGCTGGCAACGAGGAGGCGGACACACTGGCTCAGGCAGCACCCCAGCCGGGAACCTCAATCACCCAGGCCGTAGCAGTGAAAGACTACACGCAGGCTCGTATCAAGAAGCTCCTCGTCTTGGTCAACACAGACCAGAGGGTGGCCAAGGGGCGGGTACCCAGGCGTCTTCCCGAGGCAGGCCTTACCAGAAGAAAACGAGCCGACCTGCTGCGGCTGCGGACCGCATGCGTGTGGACCGTGGCCCACCGCTACCTCAAGGGACGCTGCGCCTCCCCAGGTTGCAGCCACTGCGCCGACGCCGAGACCCTCCAGCATCTCCTCGATGCCTGCCCTGCCTTGGCACAAGAAAACTCGAGGGTCACCGCAGCCTACTGGAGACATGGCCTCCCTGTTACCGGCCTGGAGAACCTGCTTTTCCCATCTCGTCCCCATCTACCAACGCTCCGGAGCCTGGTGGAGTTTCTGGACGAGATGGGAATTGTGGCCTACCGCCGAGAACGGGCCTCTCGCTAACCTTACCCTTGCTTTCGGACTGCTGTTCGTGCTGAAGACCACTGTGGCACTGCATGCTTAATCTTTTTCTCTTTGCACTTTTCTCCCGATTACCCTTCCCGCATGCGCTGTGCCCTGCTTGCAACCGGGCTGCAGAAATTAGGTGCCTTTCCCCTTTTCTAACCACTACCACCACCTACCTCAAAGCCGAAGCAGGCAGCACTGGCTAGGAAGTTTCTTATGGAAAAAAAATCTCGACCGCTCGCGCTACACAATTGATTGATTTTTGAGGTTTAACGTCCTAAAAGCACCATACGATTATGAGAGACGCTTTATATAGTAGAGAGCTCTGGAAACTTCGTCCACCTGGGGTTCTTTAAAGTGCACTCATATCTCAGCACATGAGCCTACAGCAATTCCTCCTCCAAGGGAAATGCAGCTGCTGCAGCCGGAATTCCATCCCGTGACATGCAGGTCAGCAGCCGAGTACCTTAGCCACGAAACCACCGTGGCAGTGCCACGCCGCACAATTGTTCAACGGACATTCTTAGTCTACAGCCACTGGGTCTCGACCTCCATGGTAATGTCAACAGGTGATTCCTCATCTGTGTAGTTAAGCAATAAAAATTTCCAGCTTACGCGTTAACTATAAGCGGACTGCGGATCTCTGTGCCCACGCAATCGGCGTCTTTGTCTCTCATTGTCCATCAGCAGCCATTGCCATGTTCCAGTAAAAAACACCGGTCTATCACGGCACTCTTTCAAGGCTGTCAGCGAGACTGGCTGTAAAGACTGTCAGCGAGACTGTTGAACAAAGTTCAACATCTTCCGGCGTAGTTTACAGTAGCTTCCAGCACTTTTCTCAGGATGAAAAAACGGGAGAAAGAGCAGCGTGCGCCAAGACTACTAGCTTCAAATTGCGCGGCAGCCAATTTTGGGAACAATAGAATGATATAAGGAATCCATTAGACGGCTACATGAATAAGTGTTGAAGGACCCACTTGGCCTTTTTAATACGCTTTCAAGAGCCTTTTTAAGCGTTGTCGATTCCCCCTACTTTGGTTGATGCCAGAAGAATGCCCTTTTGATCAACGAAATAGCACAGAAACGTCCTTTTCTTTTACAAAGTCGCATTTCTTCGCCTGCACCCCGTGTCCAACTTTGGATAGCCGACTAAATAGGTTACATAGAACCGCGGCAGCTTTTCTTGCCCTGACAAGCATATCTCGTGGAATGCGTTAAACGGCCAACTGAACTGAATTGCTTACAGCGTATGTATGGAATTGAAAACTCTCTGCAGCAGTGGAGGGAGGGGGCACTCCTCGCTAGCTTGGACCCGTGGGTTGAACAACCACTACTGGAACACGCCCGGCTGGCGGCGCAAGCCGGTGTAGACTCGGACATGGAACCCACCCATCTAGCTCCAAAACACCTTCCTTTTCAACCCAATGTAGTTATTCATCATCAACTGGTATTTCATCTAGATATCAGTTAACTTGTAGAAGTCTAGCTCGTATTGCATCCACGCATTTTAAAACAGACCTGGTGCCACAGGCACGCCATACCGCAGCTGAATGACTTTGTAGAGCGTACTGTGTTCATTTTGATAGTCCATTGCTCTTCTTTTCGACGAACAGTTAGTTGTCCACACTTCAGTCTGAGATCAAGTTTTGATAAAATGCGTCCTGCTCCAAACTTAGCGAAGAAGGACTTGCCGTCCGATGGGTGTTGACATCAACCTTAACAACCATGTTGAGTTTGTTTTGATAACCGCCACAGGTCTTGAGCAAACATTTTTGCGCATAACCAACACGACCACAGTAAGTGTCAACCACAGAGAATATTATGCTCCTCCCAGAACTTTCAGCGTCACGAATTATTTCGTTCACAACAGGCTTCTTTATTGAATTGGCACGATGATACGCTCAAACAGGAGCGCGATGCGCCGTTCTTCAACTTGATGTTAGTAAGCAGAAACGCCGTGTCATGCAGTGACTCGCTAAAAACTTCCAGAAACTCGACAAGAAAATTATGTGGAGTCGGT
>WOVY01014828.1:0-15579 GCA_013436015.1 Rhipicephalus annulatus
ACGGTGGTGGCACCTACCCGTCGCCTTGCTTTCTACACCTTATCACCTCAGAGACGGGCGCGCACGCCCGTCTCAGCGCCACGCGCTTTGTTTCCAAAAAGAACAGCCAGATGGCGCTCATGTCTCATGTGTGACATGATGCGCTCGTTCGCGTCCGCTGCACGCTCGAGGCACTCTAACGCAGTGCCTCCGGAATACCATTCACCGATTTTATTGCGCAGAACATCAAATAAATGTTTTGTTCACTCTCTCCACACGCAAACTATCGTCTTTCGACGACATTTGCAGATTACATGCAGATACTGGGCCAATTTTGTTTTCGCAGTAGTTATGGTGTCGGTGACGACGTCATTAGTTGTGAGCAAGAAATCATACTTTCCATGACCTAAAACTCGTGAAGGTGTAAATAAAATATCTAATAAAAATATTCGGGTTCGAGTGAGGATCGAATCCAGGCTGTCTGCGTGGAAATCACGTGTTCTACCCCGGAACCACGCTTTTTCTTGCAACGCCTTCAGAAAAAAAAAAAGAAATACGATATCAATTTTACGTTGTGGAAGGAGTCTCCTTAACTCATGTAATAATGTGTGGCAGAAGCGAGGAGGTGGAAGAAGCGTAGAATCACGCCAGGAGGGAGAACAGGTGAAGTGAGCAACGCGTGGGTGTTTTAAGGGCCCACAAATTAAATAGCGCTCGGACACATTTCATCATTACCAGCAGCAAAAACGTCAACAATGCGAACAGCTACGTATGTTCACGTGCTGCCTTACGGGTGCGCTATAGTAGGCTTTTCGCTGATTCGCAAAAGAAATAATTGTGGCATTGTTGGCACTTAACAATCAGGCTTACAATAGACATTGAATGATACTCTGAAGCAGCCAATGTTACGAGCATAGTCCTTCGTTTCCTTACGGCAGGCATGCACCAAGGACCGAAGGTATGCATGCTAGCATCTGAGCAGGTGGTGCGCTGGATGCCCACTATCATTTTCCGAGCGTCCTCCATATTTTTTTGTGTGTAAGGCGAACACAGCTGACGTCGTTCACTTTGATACGGTTAAACGCGTTAGCGCACGTGTAGTGAAGAGGATGACGAAGGTACGTTCAGGCGTCTGCTGCTGTACTCTACCCCACATCCTTAATACTGTAGCGATGCTCGATTCGATTCCTCTTCCGATTCCCCCATACAGGCACTGAGCCGTACTCTCAACTATGTGCTGCAGAAGAGTGGCGGTTGGGCTAGTTGGTGTGACATGACGATAGTTATAGCGCGAGAACAGAACGGCGACAAAGGGACAAGAAAAAGACGAGCGCTAACTTACAACTGAGTTTATTGCGCAGAGCGCGAAAACATGTAGAGGAGACTGTAAACCATGTGACACAAAGAGCAATGCATGAGCAAGGGAAAAACAAAATCAAAGAAAAGGCGAAGGAAAACTATAGGAAAACGAAACAAAAAGTGAAAGTAAAAGTACTATAGTAACTTGAAGCTAGAACAGCGAGGCATAGCACGGACTTCCCTTGAAAAATGCCTTGAAAAGGTCGGCTTTCACATCTCTGCGAGCTTCAAAGCTCAAGTGTCCAGGCTTATGGTTTCGGGTTTTCCTGAGGCGTTTATCGCATCTGTCGCTGAGACTATCCTGCGGACCAATGGGGCAGAGCAGAGGCAGGGACAGGATCCGAACAACACGTATACTGAGCGTGGAAGGATAGCTGTTCCTCCGTACAAACACCAGATATCACGCAGGCTCAAGAAAATCGGAAAACATGCGGGAGTTCGTGTACTGTTCTCCGCACCGTTCTGATTAATCCGTCTTACCAAATCTACAAACCCCCTGAAAGAGCAGTCAACTGAATGTAGAGTTAAGCATAGGAACAGGTATGTGGCATGTTCCCGGGAGACTTTCTCGCCGGATTTCGTGCCGACCGGTTGTTCCCCACGATCTCCGACGACAGGGCAGCTCTGGCCGACTGGCTCGCCCTACGCCATCTCTGACGCCGACAAGAATTCTCGCTGAGTGGTGCCCCGTCTCGGACTTTTGCGACCGTGTCCATCTTTCCTATCTTCTCCTTACTTCCGTATGTGGCTGTCCCCGCGCCTCTCTTCCCGCTCCTCTCTCTATCTCTATATCTTTAATTCCTCCCTATCCTTTTTTAATCCCTCCTTACCCCCATCCCCTGCGCAGAACTGTGGAGGTGCCCTCCATTGAGAGAGAGATAGAGCGTGACGGAACTGCGCTTATTTCTTCCTTTTACCATTTTAAAAGTCACTTATTCTGGTTTTCTTGCTCAGTACTGCACTGAGTGCAACTGTTTGCCCCTTTTCAAGGACACAGAGAAGCTGTATAAGCGCAGGGATGAGCGCACCCGAGTTATCGTCGAGACCGTGCAGATGGCACGCGAACAGGTGTCATGCATTAGCAACGTGTCTCTGTCCGAGAAGGTTTCTCAAATGTATCGGTGCGCGCAACTAGTTGTAGTACTTTTACTGTTACTTTTACTGTTCTGTTTCGTTTCCTATCATTTTTTCCTTTGCCTTTTCATTGCTTTTTGTTTTTTTTCCTCACTCATGCATTCAATGCGATTTGTGTCACGTGGTTTATAGTCTACCCTATATTTTTTCGCGCTGTGCGCAATAAACTCAGTTGGAAGTAGCACTCGTCTCCTCCTTGTCCCTTTGTCGTCGTTCTGTTCTCGCGCTGTAACTATCGTCGTGCTGCAGAAGTTGCGTATTTTTCAAGAAAGGATGTTTAATGTGAAGAAGCTGGAGGTGCCGAACCGAAAGGGGGTTCAGCCAGCTGCGGATCCGCACGAGGGTAAGGCGGCGCAAGGACCAGCCTGCGCCCGCACAGGCACAGGGCGTAAGGGGACGAGACGCACGATTCGTCTCGCACGGGGTAAAAGGCAACCAACCAGCCGGCGCTACTCGACTGCACAAGTAGTCAGTGCTTCGTTTTGTAGAGGTGCTGGGTATTTATTTACGTCGAAACTGTGCCGAAATGGGGACAAAAACGGCCCACGCGCGAGCACTGACCAAAACTACAAAGTTAGAAAAGAGAAGGTTAAATGGCGATGCCTTACGTGGCGAAAACACGGCGTGATTACGGGTATGTCACAGCGGAATAATTTCGATCATCCAAGCCGCCTTAACGTCTTCATAAATCGAAGTATCACATGGCAATGCAGCCGGTGTCATCGTTCTTAGCCGATATTTCTGTTGTTCAAACATCTGGCCGTATACGTCCACACAATATCGCGGCTTCTATCAAAGGCTCTTTAAGAGCGGAGCTGCCAATACGCGTAAATTTTAGTGCCGATGCTCCTTACAGCATCACATGGTCGTTCGTCAATACGCGTCGCTCAATCTGGCGTACACGCGTCTCCCTTATCATTAAATAAATGGCGCTGTCCTATAGATATGCACCATGCAAACTGCAGTTGGATGACAGACAGAGACAGACAGACAGACAGACAGACAGACAGACAGAAGACAGACAGACAGACACAGACAGACAGACAGCAGACAGACAGACAGACAGACAGACGAACAGACAGACAACAACAGACAGACAAACAGACAGACACAGACAGACAGACAGACAGACAGACAGACACAGACAGACAGACAGACAGACAGACAGACAACAGACGCTCCCACTCTCCCACTTCACTTCAGTGGATATGCTGTAATATTAAATGCGAAGCATTTCTTAGCGAACTTCGGTGACTTTGAGCGTATCTATCTATCTATCTATCTATCTATCTATCTATCTATCTATCTATCTACTATCTATCTATCTATCTACGACTTTTAGCTCTCCTGGTCGTTTCGATAATGGTATCGATACCAAACTTGGTATGGCATAACATGACTGTATGAAGAGCCTATTTGACTAGTCATAACATGAAAATCATGTCATGCGTGTCATGTAACAACATGACAACATGCCACGCTCATGATGCACTCACGGCCGTTCCGCCAGCGTCACATATACCAAAATTGGTATTACAGTACTTGAATGAATGACGAATGTATGTGACTTCACAAACACGATAATCATCAGTTGCATGTCACGTATCATGACTACATGCCACGCTCATCATGCGCTGGCGGCCGTTTCGCTAGCTTCACTTATACCAAATTTGGTATTACGGATGTGAATAGATGACAAGGTATGATACTGGTGCAAACATGATAAACATGAGATGCGTGTCATGTAACGACATGACTACATGCTACGCTCATGATGCGCTCGCGGCCGTTTCGCTAGCTTCACATGTACCAAACTCGATATTACGTGACGCGAACGAATGACACAGGTAAGTGACACATCCAAACATGATAATCACGACATGCAAATCATGTAACATGACTACATGCCACACTCCTGATGCGCTCGCGGCCGTTTCGCTAGCGTCACCTATGACTAAATTGTTATTACGCGACGCCAATGGATGATGAAGGTATGTGACTGGTGCAAACATGATAATCATGAGATGCGTGTCATATGAGAACATGACTACTTGCCACAGTCAAGGTGCCAATACATTTCGACGTGACGCCATGCACGTTCTCACCGCGTTCATTTCGTCACGACACAATGGCGTTGCCACGCAAGGCGCGGTCCTGCCATAAATCGCAGGCGCGCGCCGCGCTGCGTTGCTTTGACGCATGCGCGTTTCTGCACCTCCTGCGCCGCTCCGTCACAAAAGGAAGTAGACGCAGTGTTGTCTAGGTAACACATTGGCGCGAAATGCCGCATGCCGCATTTCGCGCCGGTTGCCATCGGGCCACGCCTACAGACGCTGGTCGCGCCTGGCGTCTGACTATTGAGTGCTCGCGTTTTGCTAACTAGCGTCACTATGCCCAGCGTGTGCGTGCATCAACGCTACATAGAGTATACTGAGTACTTCATGATGTGCTCTGGGCCGTTGTGCTAGCTCCACATATACCAAGTTTGGTGCTACGTGACGTCAATGGATGACGAAAGATATGACTGGTGCAAACATGATAATCATGACACGCGTGTCGTGTAAGAACGTGACAACATACCAAGCTGATAGCATACTCGCGACCATTTCGCTAGCTCCCCATATACTAACTTCAGTATCGCATGACGTGAGTAGACGACGAAGGTAAACGACACATCCAAACATGATAGTCATTACACCGAAGTCATGTACGGCATCATTTACCTCCATCTCGTAACGTTTTGCTGATGTTAAAGTGACATATCAACATTTCTCATTCGTGCTTCGCATATCATCAATTCCCACTGTACGTGGGATCTGAGAATGCTTTTTTTTTTGTTCCGCCCTTTCGCATGGCCAGATGCTCTTGCAAAGCAGTTATTCAGCGGGCGTGCACTCTCTTCGTTCTCTTCTTCATCCTAATATTGACTCTCTATAAAGACAGGTTGCTCTTCACGACGTGCATTTAGGAAACAAAAATTGTTGTAAGATTTTTTTTTACCATCTAGTAATTTGGCAGCTAACAACATATGTGGCCAGCGCACCCATTGAGGTTGACACAATTAATGTGCAATGTCGTTTTTTTCAACGCGTTCGTCTAAAATAGAACATCAGAGAGATTGGCACCATACCGGCTCAAGGGATGGTTTTTTGCTCTCCCATAGTAGAGTACCAGGTACTCTAAATCGTTAACATCTTTTTCTAAACACACTCAGTTAACGTTCAGTTAACCGTTCCTCAGTTAACGCATTGTTTACGGTTGCTTTTATCGGGACGGCTCAGTGCTCTCCCATGGTTGAGTACGAAGTACTCGAAATCGTTAAACATTTTTTTTTCTAAACACTGATTAATCTAAATTATTAAACACTTTTAAGGGTGAAGCTCTTTATAGCGGTAACCGTTAGTCCCTCGTAGCCGTTGTAGTATGTAACAGGTATAACATTTCGACCTCCAAGGCAGTGCCGGTGAGAGATTTTTACTGTGCGTTGTTGAACAATAAAAACAGTGCTCAATTACATACCAATGGCTGCTAATGGGGAATGAAAGACAGGAGCATTCGGCTTTTCTTTAACGCGCACGCAGCGATCCCCATAAGCAGCTATTGGCATGTACATTGAGCACTATCTGACAAGGGTTGCTACGTTATACTCGCTGGGTGTAACCTCCTTAGTTTTAGAAAGGTTTAACGAGCGTTGACCCGCAGTGCCATAAATACAATGAACTAGTATATACCATCAAGTCGAGGTGGTTTAAAGTGGGAAGTAGATACGAAGCGCAAGCCGTAATAAAGTAAAAACCGAATTCTCCTGTGTCTCATTTCCCATTAGCAGCCATTGGCATGTATATTGAGTACTATCTTACAGGAAAAGGTTGCTACGTTATACTCGCTGGGCGTAACCTCCTTGGTTTTAGAAAGGTTAGCGAGCGTTGTGCCGCAGTGCCATGAATACAGTGAACTAGTATGTACCATCAACTCGAGGTGGTTAAAGGTGCGAAGTAGACCCGAAGCGCAAGCCATAGGAAAGTGTGCGTGTGCCACCTCTCGTTTAGTCCTTGAAATGTCCGCTGGATGGCGGTGCTTCTATATGGCGGATATATGATGAAAAGATGCGAGGTGGTGGTACTTGGAGTGTTGAATAGATGGACGAACGAACACACAGACAGATGCATGGATGGACGCATGAACGGACGCAGGTGCGGATGCATAGACGAACGCAGGGACGGACGCACGAACAGACGCGCGCACGGACGGGCGGATGGACGCATGGACGGTCACACAGACCGACGCATGGACGGACGGAAGCAAGAACGACTGGACGGACGAATGCTTCGCCCCACTCTCCATCAGTCACTCTGTGGATATGCTGCCATTTTTTTCTAAACACACAGTACTCTAAATCGTTGACCACTTTTAGAGGCGAAGCTCCTTAAAGCGGCACCCGTTGCGTCCCTCGTCGTAGTCGTAGTGCGTAACCAGTCTTAGCTTTGACCTGCAAGGTGATGCCAATGGGCGAAGCTCCTTACAGCGGCACCCGTTCGTCCCTCGTCTTAGTCGTAGTGGGTACCAGTCTTGCGCTTTGAGCTGCAAGGTGGTGCCGGTGGGAGATTTCTCCTGTGCGGTGTTGAACAATAAAAAAAAATTCGTAGCGTGCGCGTTAACTAAAGCCGAATTCTCCTGTCTCTGATGCCCCCTGAGCAGCCATTGGCATGTACATTGAGCACTATTTCACAAGAAAAGGTTGCTAGGTTATACTCGCTGGGCGTAAGCTCCTTGGTTTTAGAAAGGTTTAGCGAGGCGTTGGGCCGCAGTGCCATGAATACAGTGAACTAGAATATACCATAAACTCAAGGCGGTTAAAGGTGGGAGGTATACAAGAAGCGCAAGCCGTAAGAATGTGTGCGTGTGCCACCCTCTCGTTGGTCATTAGAATGTCCGCTGGATGGCGGTGCTTTCTATATGCGGACTATGTGATGAAAAGATGCGAGATGGTGGTACCTGGAGTGTTGACTAGATGGACGAACGGACACCACAGACAGATGCATGGACAGACGCACGGATGGCTGCACGGACAGACAGACGCACAGACGGACGCAGGGGCGGATGCACGGACGAATGCAGGGATGGACGTGCGGATGGTCACACAAACGGACTCATGGACGAATGGAAGAACGAATGGACGGACGGATGCAGCGCCCCATCTCTCCATCATTCACCCCATGGATATGCTGTTTTTTTTTTTTTTCTAAACACTCATCTTCTTGTGTCGGATTGGCCACTTTTCTAACACGCTGAGAAAATACCTTGTAGGCTTCGAACGCTCAAGTAGGGCGGGCTTTTGGCTCCCCACAGAAGAGTACCAGGTACTCTAAATCGTTAAGAAACTTTATGTGAACACAAGTAATATTGAACTTTCGTTTGTGTACCGTAGTGATCATCCGTGTTTTTTCCGAACAGATGTATGGGAAAAGCACGAGAGAGAAGGGAACAGATAGGGAACGGATAAAGAGAAAACCTTGATGATTCGGACTAATGACAATGAAGGCCTAGCTAATCAACATATTTATATTAGGACCAGGCTAATCTTGGGCAGCTACACGCTGCGCTAAAGTTCAGCCCCGCACGAAACTGTATACAGCTCAACCTGCCAACATTTTCGCTTTCGGAGTGTCACAAAAAGCGGACCGTGAAAACCTTGCTTTTACAATTATCTTTGTTTCTAGTTTATAAACAACAGGTTTGCATCACTATGCACATAAACAACTGTATATTTATTGTCATGTGTGAGATCGGCTATCAACACAAACAAAAACTGCCCGAAGAGGTTCGAAACGAAAGGCAATCAAAGCTCATTGAATGAAGGAAAGTTTGAGACAATAACACTTTTAAACGATTCAGTGATTACATTTTAAGACTCCACATAGGCGTGTGCAGGGTTCCGCCATCATGGGGAGGCCAAGGTGCCGCCCCCCTTCTGAGCTTAAGTATGGGGTTCACATTTTAGTGCTCCTCCTATATGAATACCGGGGTGGGGGGGGGGGCGCCCACCTGCTTCCCCCTTCCTATGCATCTGTCTATGGCATCCTACACGAACGCCTTTCAGACGAATATACGCTGGCCTGGAACTCCCGTGCGTGGCACACGCACCGCCCTACCTTCGAAACATTCCATTCACGACAGCCGTCAATTGAAAACCTAGGCCCGAGAAAGCCTACCTTAGGGGCCAAGATAAAAAAAAAGTCATTTAAAAAAGAACAATATACATACAATCAACACGTATACGTCGGCGTGCTTTAAAGGAGCGACGTTAAATAGCGTAGATCTAATGCGAACAAAGCAGCTGCGATCAACGGAAACGACACACTTGCCGGTGAACGCGTCGGATGAAACCGGCACAGTCGATGAAGATTTTCAAATGCGATGTGCAGGATTTTGCGGGAAAAACGTGACTGCGACTTTACAACATCCGAGCCTAGCATTTTAGCTCACATTTGTGCGTGTCCGTGATTGCGGCTGTGTGTGCGTCATTAATTGCTTTCGATAGCAGGCAGCCAAAAACAAGGTAATGCGGAAAAAAAAGCTATGTTTCCCACAAATATGAACGTTTTGCAAGTCTGTGTTTCGTATATTACTATAAGGCACCGAATGAAAAGAAAAAAAAATACACGCCACACAATGCTCGTAATATCTCCCGAGGCAACTAACATACTCCTCCGCAAGGCAAATATCATATCATCGAGGAATTAAAGAAAGGTATATTATATGGTTCCCAATCCAGACCCCGTGTGCGAAACCCTTTCCCAACCTGAACGATGAAGCTCACCGCGTAGCGCGAGGTCTCACTTACGGCACTCGCGATGGAGTTTCACCTGAGGGTACCGGGAGGAGAGGAGTGGTGGGAGAGGGACAGAATGTTTAGGTTCTGCGACATTATCCAATTCTACCAAAAGTCGAGGCGCAGACTTCCACCGCCTAGCTCCACATTAGACAGATCTCAGGAGGTTGACTGGAGGCGACTTCAAACTAGAACATTTCCCAACCCGAAGCACCTACATCGCATCTACCCCGAACTATACCCAGATGACTCGTGTAAGCTATGTAGCATGAGACACGCCACCCTAGAGCATGTTTTATGGGAATCCACACAGATACAGGACGCCAATGCAGTCTCCCCAAAACAGTTTGGGGCACGGTGGAGAGCCGCGCTGATCAGCTCAGATCGAGCAGATCAAACATGGGCCATCCAGCGAGCACGGGAGGCGGCAGAGAGACAGGGTCTCTCCACCGCCCCTGGTGCGGCTTAGGCACACGCCTCAATCCGCTGGTTAAATAAAGTTCGCTCACTCAGTCATTCACTCACTCACTCACTCATACTTCTCGTGTCTTTCTTTGGTATTTCAAGTGCGACAAATTGCCCTACAGTAGAGGCACATTAAAACCGTTTGGATACCCGCGAATTCAAGAGAAGTACTCCCGTATTCTTAAACACAAAGTGAGGAATGGAAGGATGGGTGGATTGATATGGCTGTACCCTTTAGGTCGGGCGGCGGCTAACGCCACCTAGCTGTAATACTTAATGAACCAAGAACTAGATGTATCTTTTTTTCCCCTTTAAATAGTGAAGTTGAGGACTGGTACTTTGCAGTAAGAGGTTTAATTTTCACTCGTGTCTTGATTTTAGCCACCAATCAGATAACCTCCTGCTAGTCAACTCTACCCAATTAAAGTCTATTTTTGCCCTACCTTTATTTAAACGCCAGTGCTTTGAGAAACTCTGCGCCATCATCCTGAACTATAGGGTGAAACCCTTTACAGAACAATATCAAGTGTTCCACAGTTTGCTCCTCCTCTCCACACGCAGTCGTGTACAAGCGCCTCCTTGTGAGCAGATATTGACCCCAAGGAGTAAAGAAGTCCACTACACACGCAGTCGGTCTTTGACGGTTCCAATCGTGGCCGAATAAGAAGGGCATTCTGAAACTCGCACAATACTGGCGCGCGTGAAGTGAATGCAGAGCGGGATGACAGTGGTCCTTTTCAGCGCTCCACGGAGTAAGTCTCAATGTACTGAGAGAGAGCGAGAGACGCACTGCGTATTTAGAAGGGGGATGAGGGGGCTCACTCATTCTTGCGATCCCTTTCCTTGAAAGGAAACGTACGAGCCGTCGCGCGCTACAAAGAACTTTATTTAAACAGCAGAGGAACCGTAGTTGAACGAAGTCCTTTAATTTTTTTTTTTGTCGGGCTCCTCCAACGGCTCATACGATGCACGCGCGTTGAAAGGTTGGTTATAGAAATATACGTATAGATGGTTTCAAGATTGCAAGTGTTGTGCCCCCCCCCCCCCCCCCCCCAAAAAAAAAAAAAAAACTTCCGGCCACCTCATTTACCAGCTCGTAACGTTCAAAAAAAAAAAACGACGTTTGCACGTTTTGTCAAGGATAAGGAAAGTCTCTAGTTAGTTTTTCAGATAAAAAGAACGTGCGTAATGTTCAAGGCAATCTCTTAATAGTTTTTATATAGCTCAAAAGAACATTAATATGAATATATTTTGCCAAATATTGGAAGGCAAGTGCAGAAAATCATATTGATGTATTTTAACGCTCTTCTTGCCCACCTACGCTATTCAGGCACATCGGTGGACGTAACCCAAGGTCACCAAGGGTCTTGCCTACCTTTGTGTGAACCAAGGGACGGCTGTCAGCTCTCCCATAGCAGAGTGTTGAGTACTCTAAATCGTTAACCACTTTCTCTTTACACACAGCGTTTGTGTCTGTAAACAGTGAAAAGGTCTATAGCGGCGTCTCTTGACTTCTGTGCTAGATATTCCTTTAGAATACACTCAGCTATCTGGAGGGCCACGTGACGGCTATAGAGCACGCAGACGGCCCTCTGGTTTATCCACTTGAAATTTATGCGTCTTAACTAACGATCAAATGCTCAAAGCTCTGAGCTGCGTTACAGTTTTCTGCGTATTGCGGTATATCGTTATGGCTTGAATGGATACGATGCGCTAGCTTGAGCGCGCTGCTAAATCATTTAGCGCAAAGCATTATTTACGTCTAGCGAGAGACTTCACGTTTAGCATGGCAGAGACTCCGCGTCATTCTCTGTCCTGTCCTGGAAGCGCTATACCTGAGATACTATATATGAATAACCAAGAAGCCCGCCGTGCAACCTTAGTTGACTTCATTTGGGACCCCTTCAATATTACCGTACAAACACGTATCAGATAGAAGCATATGAGAACTCATCTTCGCAGCGCAACATCCCCGGTGATCTACTAGTTTATTTTTATGCCTGCGTTATCATAGAGTTGCATCGCAGATGGCCTCCACTTTTTTTTCTGCACTTTGAAGGTATACAATCGAACGGTCTGTAAAAGAAAAGCACCATCTTTTTACATTATATCAGCAAGGTTGCCCACGTTTCCCAAGAAGGTCACAAGTTTCACGCGATAAATTAGACTTATAATAGATTCCAAACGCTTGATGTACAGCGCACGGACTCGGAAAAGGGAGGCGTCTGTACACATATCCTCAGAGGCCTTGAACGAAGATTGCGGTATACTAAAAACCAGTTTGTCCATGTGCGCACCATCTGGAAATTCTTCTTTACAAGGCGGCCGCGCATTTGTAGAGAATTTCTCGTTGACACATTTGTGAGAAACAAAGCATCAGGCCTTCCAAGACATTTATTTTAATGATAATAAGAAGTTTCACTCTGCGTACGTTGTACTAAAACGAACGGACGCCCGCGCCTAGATATGGGCAGTGAGCACCACATACGGCGATATTAGATTTGTCGATGATGATGCAGTTGGAGTAGTGCAATGTACATTGGACAAATACATCACTTGTAGCCAGCTTCGCAGGAAAGATTCACTTCTCGTTGGATTATATCTCGGACCACTTCGCATATAACAGTTGTAAAGCTCCACAAAAGCGCTGCTTGGATATTCAAAGACAATCAAGGTAGACGAGTGACCTTCTCTGGCACATGAATGAGACATTTTACGCCGTGGACTAAAGATCATCATCGCAGCTTTTAATTTTACTTTCCTTTTGAATAGATGTCTCGGCTTCTCTGATATGTTAGTAAAACCAGAATAATTCCCGTGATCGCCAGTTTCCTTTACCCATTCATTTTTTTGTTCACGCCGCCCCTGTAACTCACGTATTCAACAGATGTAGTAAACTCACCGTGCACCGTACATTTGACCTTGGTCACTATGTGAGGCGCTGCACCTTTGAGCATCAGCATATTAAGGCGAAAGCCTTCGTTGCTGATCAAACGGGAAATGCAACTATGTATATATATCTATATATATAAAGAACACAAACGAGTACACGTACGAAAGAGCAATACTTTTATGCCAACGTTTCAGCCGTGGCACGGCCTTCGTCAGGGAATAAAGAGTAGACAAGCAGATGCCCCTTTTTTTAAGGGCCGTTGAAATCACACAATTGATCAGAATAGTGATTAGAAAGTGCGAAAGCAATACCAAAACAACATTGTCAGTATGATTTGATACGAGTATTGAGCAACAATATCGCTGTGGATAACTCAAGATATGAGCGCATAGCTTCAGCGTAGGGCAAATTTTTATGCGTAGGGCAAATTTTTAAAGCAATAAAGCACTTCATAAGCCAAGCGAATATCATGAGCACATGTCACGCACACTGTAAGATACCCGAGGACAGTGAACAAAATTCAACTGGTAACTGAAGCATCAAGTTTGATGCCAAACTACTGCATGCGCACATATAATAAATGGAAGCACACACAAAAAAATATATATAATCAAATAAATGAGAGAAGAAACGATGACATGGGTAGGGGGGCATTTAACGCATTCCTGTGATGGACAATGCTACATAGAAAGGAAAGTAACGCGTCCAACGCTTTCGTTGATGCCTGAGTGCAAAGTGTTGAACTTGTTAATGAGATAGGACTCGCGAACTTCTCGGTCAGAATGAGTTTTAAAACCCGGATTGTAATATTGTGGCTTTGATGTTTTCGAAAGAGTGCCCTGGCATCTGGACATGTTTTGACAGTGGAAGATGAGGAAGGTTAGAAGCATGGGCTCTGGTGATTGTTAAAACGTAACCTGAATGATGTTTCGGTATGCCCAATGTATTGCATGCGGCAAGTAGAGCACTCAAGCATGTAGATAACATTAGCGCTGTCGCAAGTGAAGTCTCCGTTGATTTTAAGGAAAAGTTTGATGCGGTGCTAGTTGCGGTGTGAGTACTTGACATGTGCGGGCAAACCTTGCAGCGGGGCTTATTGCAAGGATGGCAACCACTGTAGTTGGACCGATTAATTATTTCGATGATGTTAATGTATCATGCAGGTTGCGTGATCTGCGGTAAACTACCCTCGATGGTTCCGTAAAAATGTCTTTTAAGCGATCACTTGTTGCAAGATATTGTGGTGTTTTCTTAGAATATTGGCCACATTAGGAACCGAAGCTGAGTGCGTAAGGATGAGGTTAACACTGTTACGTGAAGTGTTTGCAGATCGTTTGTTGCTTGTGAGCAACTCTTTACGGTCAATGTTGTCAGCCTTCTTGAGGGCGTCGTCTATGATTCCCGATGGGTATCCTTGCCTCGTAAGAGCACCTCGTAGGTCTTCGCAGTTGCGAGCGAAATCATTGTTATCAGAGCAGATGCGTTTAAAGCGAATGGCCTGACTATATGGAATACTGGTTTTGCAGTGTTTTATGTGGCTACTATGGAAGTGAAGATACTGATGTCTATCGGTTGGTTTCCTATATAGTTTGGTCGTCAATTTTCGATTGCACAGTGTCACTGTGACGTCAAGAAAGTTGACACTGGTGTCCGAGTATGAGTGCGAGATGATATATTTGGATGGGCATTATTATAATCGCCGATGAAAGAAAGAAGCTGGGATTCACCATGATGCCATACTAAAAAAATGTCATCGATAAAACGCTTGTAATAAAAAGGCTTCAAATCGCGGCTGGCAAGAAAATCGCGTTCTAGAGAGCCCATAAAAATATTTGCGTAATTAGGGCCTATTCGTGTGCCCATGGAAGTGCCGCTAACTTGAATGAAGTGTTGTCCGTTGAACTCGAAATTGTTTAGTTCGAGAATTAATTTGAGAAGCGTAGCTAGTGTAGATGAGTCTATCGTTTTGTCGAGGTCAGACTCGTTATACGCTTTTACAACAGCACGGATACCATCAGAATGGGGAATGTTGGTGTACAAAGAACAAACATCGAGGATCACCAAAAATGACCCATCAGGAATGTCTAAATCAATGATATCATTTAAAAAGTGATTGGTGTCTTTAATGTACGAGGGAAGTGAAACCGGAATAGAAGAAATGAGGGTATCAACGTAGCGTGACAAATTTTCTGTCACCGTACCTATACCAGACACAATCGGTCTACCGGGAGTGTTTTCTTTGTGAATTTTGGGTAGGGTGTAGAACCTGCCTGCCACCGGGCTTAGTGGAATCAGCGTACGTAATGCAGGACTGAGCGATTTTGTTTTCTTTTACAAGATCTGTAACAACATCACTGACAATACGTTTGAATTCCGCTGTCGGGTCGTCATTAAGACGCCTGTAGTATGAGTGTCATCAAGTTGTCTCTGGGCTTCACCAATATAGCTGTCAGCATTCAAAACCACTACTGCACCACCTTTATCTGCTGGCTTAATTACTATATCATTGCGGCTAGCCAATGACGACCCGACAGCGGAATGACGACCCGACAGCGGAATTCAAACGTATTGTCAGTGATGTTGTTACAGATCTTGTAAAAGAAAACAAAATCGCTCAGTCTGCATTACGTACGCTGATTCCACTAAGCCCGGTGGCAGGCAGGTTCTACACCCTACCCAAAATTCACAAAGAAAACACTCCCGGTAGACCGATTGTGTCTGGTATAGGTACGGTGACAGAAAATTTGTCACGCTACGTTGATACCCTCATTTCTTCTATTCCGGTTTCACTTCCCTCGTACATTAAAGACACCAATCACTTTTTAAATGATATCATTGATTTAGACATTCCTGATGGGTCATTTTTGGTGATCCTCGATGTTTGTTCTTTGTACACCAACATTCCCCATTCTGATGG
>WOVY01014829.1:0-13125 GCA_013436015.1 Rhipicephalus annulatus
TATATATATATATATATATATATATATATATATATATATATATATATATATATATATATATCTATATACTATATATGGAAAGAAGTGTACACCTAAGGGCTCGTTTTTCCGTGTTTTAACACAATATTAATGAGATATAACAGACAGTAATGCCAAGGAATGTACAGGGGAAGTTATTAAAACCAATGGAATGTAAATAAGAATACAGAAAAGTGGATGAAAAAATTACCAACTGTGAGCAGGAATCGAACCTACGACCTTCGAAATACGCGTTCGATGCTCAACCACTGAGCTATCAGCGGCCCTCCCTCCATCCACTTTTTTGGGTTTATTTGTGATTTAGAAGTAGGAGTGACAGTCAGCGCCATCTATAAGCCAAACAACGAGTGTGAAAGCACTCTTATGCGCATGTTTGGCGTCACGTACCACGTGAACTTATTATGAGCGGGCAGCTAATTAATTGTCCCTCTTATACAACCTAAACAACACCAAGTCTGCCAGTACGAGACCCTCGTTCAATGAAATAAGGGAAAGAAGTGTACACCTAAGGGCTCGTTTTTCCGTGTTTTAACACAATATTAATGAGATATAACAGACAGTAATGCCAAGGAATGTACAGGGAAGTTATTAAAACCATGGAATGTAAATAAGAAGACAGAAAAGTGGATGAAAAAATTACCAACTGTGAGCAGGAATCGAACCTACGACCTTCGAATTACGCGTTCGATGCTCTAACCACTGAGCTATCACGCGGCCCTCCCTCCATCCACTTTTTTGGGTTTATTTGTGAATTTAGAAGTAGGAGTGACAGTCAGCGCCATCTAAAGCCAAAAACGAGTGTGAAAACACTCTTATGCGCATGTTTGGCGTCACGTAGCACGTGAACTTATTATGAGCGGGCAGCTGATTAATTGTCCCTCTTATACAACCTAAACACACCAAGTCTGCCAGTACGAGACCCTCGTTCAATGAAATAGGGAAAGAAGTGTACACCTAAGGGCTCGTTTTTCCGAGCCCTTAGGTGAACACTTCTTTCCCTTATTGTCCCTCTTATACAACCTAACACACCAAGTCTGCCAGTACGAGACCCTCGTTCAATGAAATAAGAAAGAAGTGTACACCTAAGGGCTCGTTTTTCCGAGCCCTTAGGTGTACACTTTTTCCCTTATTTCATTGAACGAGGGTCTCGTACTGGCAGACTTGGTGTGTTTTAGGTTTTAAGAGGACAATTAATCAGCTGCCCCGCTCATATAAGTTCACGTGCTACGTGACGCCAAACATGCGCATAAGAGTGTTTTCACACTCGTTGTTTGCTTATAGATGGCGCGACTGTCACTCCTACTTCTAAATTCACAAATAAACCCAAAAAAGTGGATGGAGGGAGGGCCGCTGTGATAGCTCAGTGTTAGAGCATCGAACGCTAATCGAAGATCGTAGGTTCGATTCCTGCTCACAGTTGGTAATTTTTTCACCACTTTTCTGTCTTCTTATTTACATTCCATTGGTTTAATAACTTCCCTGTACATTCCTTGGCATTACTGTCTGTTATATCTCATATATATATATATATATATATATATATAGATATATAATATATATTATTTATATATATATAGCCTCATTGGATCCTCCCCACGGCAAGTTATCTTTTTCACTTTTCACCACCTTTCACTTTTTCTCTTCTTACATCACAAGTTGGTCTAATATCTTCCACTATACTTTCCTTGGCATTATTGTCGGTTAGATCTCATTTATATTGCCACTAGTACAAGTTCTGAAACTACTATTTCCACGCATGCTAGGTGCTTGTATGTGCCGCTGTTCTGAAGAGGACAAAGATGCGCGTGCAGAGAAAAACAATAGTACTGCCGTTATTCGAATCAGTTTGACGTCCTTGCGTTACCATTATCAGCAGTTACAGTTACGTTTAACGTGACACTGGTGGAGGTGCTGGGTAATAGTCTATGCACTGTTACCACGAGGAAGATCTCGGTCCCACATTGACGCCTTAGTAGAAACAATCAACCTTCGACGCAGTCTGGGCAACTAGGCCTACCACCCAGTTCAGCCCTCTTCCGGACGCTCCAGACCATGGCATATGCGACAACTGCAAGCCAGACTGAACAGACCGCGACTCCGCCAGCACCATGGCTACCAGCCTCTCGAACGCCAAAGCCCTTCCATGGGTGCCCTACGAAGACATTGAAGACTGGCTGCCAATACGATAGAGTCGCCGTCGCCAACGAGTGGGACGAGCACCGAAACTGCGGTATGTCTATTTCTACCTGGAGGATTCGCGCGTATTGGTTCGAGAATCACGAGGCCGCCTTGACACCTGGCGGGTGTTTTGCACTCAGCTGCGGAACACGTATGGTAGCGCTGACCGGAAAGAACAAGCCGAACGTCTCCTCAATTCTCGCAAACAATGACCCAATGAAAGCGTGGCCATGTTCGTTAAGGAGATGTCTCGTCTGTTCCGTCGAGCGGATTCTGCAATGACGGAAGACAAAAGGTGCGCATTCTGATGCGGGGTGTCAAGGAGCAGCTGTTTGCAGGACTTGTACGAAACCCACCAGCTACCGTGGCAGAATTCCTTCGTGAAGCGACGACAATGGAGCGAATGCTGAGACAGCGGTCTCGCAGTATGACCGGTCCGACAACCTTGCATGTCTGTCAGCACCCTTGGTAACACCCGATGTCACGAGCGTGAGAGACCTTGCTGAGCTTGTCCGTAGCATTGTACGCGACGAGCTGCAAAAGCTTCACGCAGTGCCTTCACAGCCTCAAGTGGCTGCTCTGACAGACGTCGCCCGTGAAGAGGTGCGGCAGCTTGTACGACCATTAGCGCCACCCACCAACCGCTCTCTCTGCTAACGTATGCGGAAGCTGTACGTACTTCTGCACCGGCAGCCAGCTATTTCCCCTCGACCGACTAGCCTGCAGACCCACAGCACTCTCGCGGGCCCCGCTATGAAAACCAACGACCGACTTGCCTGCCGATGCCACAGTACTTCTCGGCTCACCACACTATGAGAATCCGCGACCTAATTTGCGGAGATCTAGCGTGTGGCGCGCTTCTGACAATCGGCCACTATGCTACCAGTGGTGAGCCAGGTCACTTGTACCGGGAGTGCTTGTACAGACAGATGGGCCTACCTGAATTTCGGCCATACGCTCGTCGGCCCAGACGGCGAACGACCCCGCGCCATCGCAGAATACTTGGCAAGTCTACCGTCTCCGAATCTTCAGCGACGCCAATCACGCTCTCCATTCCTCTCGCTCTACGTCCACGAATCAATACTCCACTTTCGCCGATGTTGTCACGGACGATCCGCTAGGTCCCCAAGTCCACGCCGGGGAAACTAGAATCAGCGGCTCCGGGGTGGGACCACTGTTAAGCTATCGTCAAAACAGCCTCCTCCGACCCTTCCACCGACCTTCGACGATTCCTTTCAGGCGACACCTCACATCGCTGACGAACCCGTTTCTGCTGACATTGCCGTTCGTGTCGACAACCATCCAGTGACTGCTCTGGTCGACACCGGCGCTGACTACTCAGTTATCAGCGCTGAACTTGTGGCTGAACTCAGGAAAGTCACGACTCTTTGGGGGCATGGACCAACCTTCGGACAGCCGGTGGTCATCTCTTGACACCAATCGGGAGATGCACCGCAAGGCTGCAAATCTGTGAGTCTACGTTCGTTGCTTCTTTTGTTGTGCTTCCCGAATGCTCCCGAAAGTTATCCTTGGCATGGATTTCCTTCGTAAGCACGGTGCTGTTATAAATCTTCGAGACTGCCTCGTAACGTTTGCTGACGACTATGGCCCGAAGCCTAGAGATACCAATCCGCAGAAACTGCGCTTCGCATTGTCACGACACCGTCACACTTCCGCCACGCACCAGTATGTTCGTTACAGTACAGGCGACATAGACCATGACAGTAGTGGCATCGCTGAAGCCAACCTTTCGGTGCTCTTGTCTCAGCAAATCTGTGTTGCCCGCGGCATAATTCAATTTAAATGTGTGATGACTGAGTTGTTGGTCACCAATTTTAGTGGATCATACCAACATTTGGCCAAGCGAACAACTATCGCTCATTTCGAATCTATTGACGATGAAGCGTGTAAGACGATAGCCCCAATTTCTGCAGCCGTTGGAAGTGACACCGCGGTAGCCGATGCAGTCGATGTCAATCCGAAGCTGTCATGTGCACAGAAAGAGGAATCCACTGTATCCTCCGCATGTTTAGCGACTGTTTCGCGTCTACATCCAAGATAAAACAAACGCCAACCGTAAAGCACCGCATGTCACTGACCATGCTGAGCGACCCATACATCAACACGCCTACCGAGTATCACAAAAGGAACAAGAGGCTATACGTTCTCAAGTGAAGCAGATGCTCGAAGATGGCGTAATCCAACCCTCGAACCGTCCATGGTCGTCCCACGTCGTACTGGTAAAAAATAAGGACGGCACTCTCCGATTTTGCGTCGATTACCGCAAACTCAACAAAGTCACAAAGAAAGACGTTTATCCTCTTCCGCGCATCGACGACTCACTAGACCGCCTCAGACGCGCCCGAACTTCTCCTCTATGGATTTACGCAGTGGCTACTGGCAGATCGAACTTGATGAACACGACCGAGAGAAAACAGCATTCATAACGCCTGATGGTCTGTACGAATTCAAGGTGCTGCCCTTCGGTCTGTGTTCTGCCCTCTGCCCCTGCGACATTCCAGAGGATGATGGATACAGTGCTCTCCGGTCTCAAGTGGGAAGCATGCCTTGTTTACTTAGACGACGTCGTTGTCTTCTCCAAACGTTTGAGCAGCATTTGCAGCGACTTAGATCTCTGTTTGCTGCAATTCGCACGGCAGGCTATCACTGAAACCAGAAAAATGTCATTTTGGTTACAACGAATGAAGTTCCTCGGTCACCTTGTTAGCCCTGATGGTATTCTGCCGGACCCAGACAAAACATTGGCTGTCGCAGATTTTCCACCACCTACCAACAAACGTGATGTGCGTCGATTTTTAGGCCTCTGCGCAGACTACAGACGCTTTGTGCAAAATTTCGCAAACATTGCCGAACCCTCACTCGTCTGACAAAAGACGACGTTCCCTTCGTGTGGGGCCTTGAGAAACACGCGCTTTCTCCGAGCTCCAGCAGCGTCTCCAATCTGAGCCTTACTCGGACACTACGACGAATATGCCGACACTGAATTACACACAGACGCCAGTAACATCGGCCTTGGTGCAGTCCTCGTCCAGTGGCAAGGGGCGTCGAACGCTCTATTGCTTATGCGAGTCGGATTTTATCATCTGCGGAGGCGAATTACACAACAACGGAAAAGGAGTGCCTAGCTGTTGTCTGGGCAATAGCTAAATTCAGACCGTACCTGTATATCGCCCGTTCAGAGTTGTTACCGATCATCATGCGCTCTGCTGGTTGGCGAACCTTAAAGACCCTTCCGGACGTCTGGCCAGGTGGAGTTTACGCCTTCAGGAGTTCGATTTGACAGTCGTGTACAAGTCTGGCCGGAAGCATACTGACGCGGACTGCCTTTCCGAGCTCCTCTTAAGACGGTGTCAGGTGATCACGATCTCGACGGCCGTTTTCTTCTGCGCCGTTAGTGTATCCGACTTGGCCGAACAGCAAAGAACGATTCCGAGCTTCGACAATTCATCGAATATCTCGAAGGCCGTACGCCGCATCCACCACCAGCATTCGCCCGCTCGTCATCATCGTTCTGTGTCAGCAGAAATATCCTCTATAAAAGAAACTTCGACCCTTACGCGACTGCGTACCTGCTTGTTGTCCCGCCAGCGTTACGAGCCGATGTCTTGTCCGCCTGTCACGATGAGCCTTCCTCGGGCCACTTGGGATATACACGTACCTTGGCCCGGATTCGCCAACACTACTACTGGCCTAAGCTCAGCCGAGACGTGAAGCATTACGTGAAGACGTGTCACGAGTGCCAGCGCCGTAAAGCACCACATCAGCGCCCAGCCGGCTTTTTGAAGCCCATCGCTCCTCCGACACAACCGTTTCAGCAAATAGGCATGGATCTACTCGGACCTTTTCCCAAGTCTCGTGACGGCAACCGATGGATTGTAGTCGCTACTGATTACATGACGCGCTACTGCGAAACGAAGGCATTACAACGTGGCAACGCCATTGAGACTGCCCCACTTTTTTATGAAAACCATCGTCCTCCGACATGGAGCACCAGCAGTTGTCATAACTGATCGTGGCACAACTTTTACCGCCCGGATGATACAAGACGTCATGCAGTTTAGCGGCACAGTACATCGAAAAACTACGCATACCACCCACAGAGCAACGGCTTTATAGAGCGACTAAACAAGACGATCGCCAACATGCTATCCATGTACGTTGACCAGACCACAAAAACTGGGATGACATCCTCCCTTACGTCATGTTCGCTTACAACACCGCTGTGCAGAAACAACTGGATTCACACCATTTCGATTGCTTCATGGCAGGGAGGTCACTACACAATGCTGGATGCCATGCTTCTACCAGACAGACACCAGATTAGTGTCAAGACGAATGAATTTATCAGACTGGCAGACGCGCGCTCGTACGCTTGCAGTCGAACGAATCCATAAGCAACAATGCATCGACTCGCTGCGGTACAACACTCGTCGTCGCGATGTCTCTTACAACCCGGAGAACGAGTATGGTTGTGGACTCCCATTCGACAACGCGGCCATCGGAAAAGCTGTTACGACGCCGCTATTTTGTTCCCTATAGAGTTCTCCGTCGTCTCAGCGAAGTAAACTACGAGGTTCTTGATGAGGACATGGCTCGTCAATCCCGCCGTTCACAACAGCGACATGTCGTCCATGTTTCGAGGATGAAACCATTTTTACCAATGCTGACTATTCGTCACACTCCCTTGAGTAGACTTACAGTGATTGTGAACACCTCCTTGTGTACTGTTTATTGTGCGTGTTTTCATCTGGCAATAATGTTATGACATCGGGACGATGTCCTTTGGGAGGGGGGTAATGCCACTAGTACAAGTTCTGAAACTATTATTTCCACGGATGCTAGCATTCTTGTATGTGCCGCTGTTCTGAAGAAGACAAAGATGCGCGTGCAGAGAAAAACAATAGTACTGCCGTTATTCGAATCAGTTTGACGTCCTTGTGTGCCATTATCAGCAGGTTACAGTTACGTTGTAACGTGACAATATTGTGTAAAAACACGGAAAAACGAGCCCTTAGTATACACTTCTTTCCTTATATATATATATATATTATATATTGTAACGAGGAGAAATAAGACACAACGCCTTTGCTGCAGGCCGGCTGTTCTTATTCTGCTTTCTCCTCTTCCTCGTCTTCTCCGTCCCGCCACGTATGCGCCGAGCACGATCGCCGCTTTGTCATCATTACACTCGGCCACGCTGCAGCTGGTCTACTCCTGTAAGAAAAACACAAACCAATGTCACGTTTGCCGACGTATGCAGTTCTTCATCCGCGCACCATGCACCGCAAAGTTATCTTTCCGTTTCTCTTGTCTCTGCGCGTATCAGAAGCTGTGGAACGTACTCGCCAAGTGTTATCTCCCAAGCGCTCAGAAATAATGTAAGGGCCGTCGTACTTTGGGTGCAGTTTGTTTGAAGACGATGGCGCACCTCGCTGTAGCCACACCTCATCACCTACACTGTATTTCGGCGCGGGACGGTGGCGTCGGTCGTGTATCGCTTTTGTGCCTGTTGAGCATGCACAATCCTCCTACGCGCCTCCACACGGATATCGCGACAAAGTGTCTGGCGTGCAGCGGAACGCCCTACTTTAACGGGAGTGTCCAAACCGAACGTAGCATTCAGTTGCGGGAGCTGACCATAGACAATCTCGTAGGGGCAAATTCCTGTGGAGCTGTGTGCCGCCGTGTTCACTGCGTACGCAGCTGCTTGGAGATGATCATCCCAGTCGGCCTCACCTCGTTTGTGATTCTTACAGTACGGTGCGAGTCTAGCCTGGATAGTCTGGTTCGACCTTCCGGTCAGTCCGTTCGCCTGTGGATGGTATGCCGACGCGAAGTGATGGTCCACTCCAGCTTGTTGTAGGTAAGTGCGGAGCTCGCGACTGCGAAAGGTGGTCGACCGGTCGGAGATCAACTTGTTAGGAAGACCGTGTCGCCATTCGAAGCGATCTTTCAGGAATCGGATGACATGGCTAGCAGCAAGCGAAGGCACGGCCGCGACCTCTACGAACTTGGACAAGTAGTCCACAGCGAGTATAATGTAACGATTGCCCGCTGTCGTCATTGGAAGAGGCCCGATGTGATCTATGCCCAACGTGTGGAAAACTGTCTCTGGAGGCTTGATCGGCGTAAGAAGTCCATGTCGAGCTCCAGGACGTCGTTTGTGTTGCTGACAAATCTCGCAACTGGCAACGTATGAACGCACGCTTTTATCCATTTTCGGCCACCAAAAACGTTCTTGTGCCTTGCGTAAGGTGGCTCTGTAGCCAACATGGCCTCCCTCGGGAGTGTCATGGATGGCGCGTAGTACGCTCGATCTTAAGGTGTCAGGAATGACCAGGAGATGACACTCGGTGCTTTTATCGGCCCAGTGACGCCGATACAGCGTTCCATTACGTAAGACAAACTTGGCATTGCGTCCCGCATCGCCAATGGAGTCTATAACGGATGCGAGTCTTCCATCGGCTTGCTGAGCCTTGGTCACGTCCTGTTGAGAAAACAGGATCCAGGTTTCTCGATTTTGTGTGGAGAATTCCTCGATCGGATTTCGCGATAAAGCGTCCGCAAGCTGATTTTGTGCTCCAGCACGGTGACGGATGTCGTACGTATAGTCTTGGAGCCGAACAATCCATCGGGCAAACTTGTGCTTGAGGTGCTGCTTCTGGAACATCCACGCAATCGCGGAGTTGTCTGTTACTACCGTGAAGTGTCGGCCAAACAAGTAGTGGCGGAACTTTTCATCCACACTCCATACTACAGCCAAACACTCCAGTTCATTCGAATGATAATGCCGTTCTGCGTCCGATAGTTTACGACTGGCGTAGCAGATGACGTGCCCACGCCCACTCGAGTCACGTTGAAGTAAAACCGCCCCTAGGCCAATCTGACTCGCATCAGTATGGACTTCTGTCATCCAATCTTCCTTAAAGTGGCAGAGCACCGGGCTATGTGTAAGCTGGTGTTTGAGGGTTTGGAAGGCGTTATCCTGCAAAGGACCCCACTGAAATTGGGCGTTTTTCTTCAGTAAGTCCGTGAGTGGAGCAGCAGTTGACGCAAAGCTCGGTACAAACTTGCGCAAGTATGACGCCATTCCTAGGAATACCTGGAGCTGTTTTATAGATGTTGGTGCAGGGTATTTGGCAACGGCGTCTATGCGTTCAGGCAAGGGTCGTACGCCATTATGAGATATCTGATAACCAAGATAAGATATTGTCGTCAACCCAAAACTGGCACTTCTCGCGGTTAAGTCGAAAGCCGGTGTTGTATAGCCTCTGCAGAACCGTGTCGAGATTTTGTAGATGTTGTTTTTCTGTTTCCCCGATGACTAGAACGTCATCGAGGTACACGACGCAGGCACGGTCTATCAGTGTGCCTAACACTGTGTTCATGGCACGCTGAAAGGTGCTTGGAGCAGTTCGCAGACCGAACGGCATCCGATTAAACTCGTACAAGCCAGATGGTGTTCGGAAGGCCGTCTTAAACTTATCTTCTTCAGCCACGTTGATCTGCCAATACCCTGCTTTTAAATCTAGCGACGAAAAGAACCTCGCTTTTCGTACGGCGTCAATAGCGTCGTCAATGCGTGGCAGCGGGTACGAGTCTGGTATGGTGTGCTTGTTCAGCTCTCGGTAGTCAACACAGAATCGGAGATTGCCGTCCTTTTTACGGACTAGGACAACAGGTGCTGCCCACGGGCTAGAAGATGGCCTGATTATGCTTGCGGCAAGCATTTCTTGCACCTGCTGGTCAATTAATATCCGCTCTCGTTCGGCATATCTACGTAACGGTATGGACACCGGCGGATGATTGTCGGTCGTAATATGGTGCACTAGCACGCTAGTTCCGGGAAGCTGATTAGTAGTATCAGCGAAGAGCGATGCGTGCCTCTCGAGTATTGCGGGAAGTGTAAGTGGCGTCGTCAGCTCACCTTGGGATTGCGCCGGAGGCACAGTTGGAGCCACAGGATGGAGGTTGACGGTATTTCCTTCCACCGTGAGGCGCACTTCCCCGGAGAGCAGGTAGTCGGCCCCTAAAACCATGTCTGTGGGCAGGTCGTCGAAGACGGGCACCGAGGACAAAAACTTGCTGCCGGCCTCGGTGTTGAGTTGTAGGTTTAGGGCACCGACCGGTAGTACGTCGCCACCGAGACCCCGCAGTGGTGGCTCAGTCCAAGGCTGGAGAGGTTCGGAGGCGTGGCGGCGAAGCAACGCCGTACGTTGAGCTCCGGTATCAACGAGAGCTGTCAGTTCTCCGATGCCGTCGACGCGGACCTTGAGGGTTGGAAGTGGGCGTGATTGATATTGCATCGCTTGAGGTTGGCTTTGTGGGCAGCTTTTATACCCATGCCCGATGCGGCCACACGTATAGCATCCGCGTCTCGGTGAAGCTGGCTCCTTTGGGCCAACTGCAGCCGCCCGGCGATGAGACGTGTCCTGCAACTCCATTGCCTGGCGTACGAAAGTGGAGATGTGGACTGGGTGGTTGTAGGCGGACAAGACGGCTGCGTGCGTCGAGTCATGGATCCCGTCGATGATGTACTGCCTGGCTGCGGAGGAGGTCCACTGTATATCGCAAGCTTGTAAAAGGTCCAGCTTGTCGTAGATGTAAGTCGCGACGTCCTCGGTTGCACCTTGCCGGCGTGACCGCATGGTCATGAAACGGTCGTCGTAAGCGCTCGGAAGCGGCGCAAACGCGGACATCAGGGCCGCGCTCCATGTTTGCCATGTAGCGTATGTACTGCCTTGGAAACGATGCCACGCTTGGGCAGATCCTCGCAAACGTCCTTCAGCGACCGACTTCTTAATCGTGTCGCTCCACGAGTATTTAAGGGCAACCGAGTTTATCACGCTTACCCAGTTGGTAGGGTCATCCTTGAATCCATGAAAATATGGAATTTCGTTCTCGTTGAACGATCCAAAAGAGGCGCAGCCAAACCCGGATGTCTTGAGCTCTTGGGCGAACAGAGAGAAGCCTCGAGAAATGGCCTCGCTGCAGTCATGATGCGGTGCCGCCGTGGAGGCTTGGACGCCGTCCGTGATCGGTGGGGAGTTCGAGAGCACTCGTCCACTTCGAAGTGTAGTGACGCAGGGATATCGGGGTCAGTAGTTCGCGACTGCGCCATTGTAAGAGGAGAGAATAAGACACAACGCCTTTGCTGCAGGCCGGCTGTTCTTATTCTGCTTTCTCCTCTCCTCGTCTTCTCCGTCCCGCCACGTATGCGCCGAGCACGATCGCCGCTTTGTCATCATTACAATATATATATATATATATATATCTGTTGTGTGAGTGAGTGACTGAGTGACTGAGTGAGTGTGTGTGTGTGTGTGTGAGTGTGTGTGTGTTGTGTGTGTGTGTGTGGTGTGTGTGTGTGTGTGTGTGCGTGTGTGTGTGGTGTGTGGTGTGTGTGTGTAGAGTACACGCAGTCAAGCCACACGTCTCTCTCTGCTCCGCTATCAAAAATATCCGTGAAATGCCTCCTTAGAACGGCCCCTATTTGTACGCGGTCATGTACGACGTCCATGTGTCGTCCGACTACATCACACTTGAATATTTTTGAGACTTCATACTCTCAACAAAGTCAAATATTTTTTTGGCGCATTTGTAAAGAAACACGCTATTTTCAAAATTTGCAAGCAGTAAACGTTCGGCACAAAGATTGTCTTTTGGAGGGTGGGGGGGGGGGTGTAAGAACAGGTCTTAACTACCATGAAAAGTATCGATATGAAGCAGGTTTAGGTACTCTCTCACTCTCTCCTCTCCCCACTACTTACGACGACGGCCTCCTGTCTTGGTGGCCTTTACAGGGGTTGTAGATGCCAATAATTGTGATTGCTGGAATGTCCGAAGCCAAAATCTCTTCAATTAACGCGGAACCAGTTTTATATACCACGCACTTCTTCTGATGTTCACAATAGAAAGGTACTCTGAAGCAAATCTAACTTCAGGTAACGTGTCTAGTATACCGAAACAATAAAGCCTCACAGGGCGAACAGGTATTTTTCTCTCTTAGTTGTAATATCTATAATAATCATTTTACCAGTTAAACCTTAACAAAATATTTGCCCCGTATCTGCATATTAATCTGCAAATGTCGTCGAAAGACGATAGTCTTGCATCAGGAGCGACTGAACAAAACGTTTATTTGATGTTCTGCGCAAGAAAATCAGTGAATGGCATTCCGGACGCGCTGCGTTACTAGTGCCTCGAACGTGCAGCGGAGGCGAACAAGTGCACCAAGTCACGTCACACGTGTGACATGAGCGCCATCTGGCAGTTATCTGGGAAAACAAAACGCGCGGCTCTGAGACGGGCGTGCGCACTGGTCTCAAAGGTGATAAGGTGTAGAACGCAAAGCGACGGGTAGGTGCCACCACCGTGTCGTCTTAGCAAAGCGTTGGAAACTTTCCCTTTTCGGGCAAGCGTTACATGGTGCGTTACATGGTGCGTTACATGATGCGTTTATCCAGACAACACTGCGTCTCCTTTTGTCGTGAAGGAGGGACGCCGGACGCTCTGAAACGCACATGCATAAAAGCAAGGAACGCGGCGTGCGCCTGTGAGTATATGGCAGGACCGGCGTGACGCAAACAAAATAAACGCCGGTGAGCACGCGCACCACGACACGTTGAATTGTATGGCTCCTTGACGGTGAAATGTAGTCATGTTCTCACATGTTACGCATCTCATGATTATCACATTTGCACCAGTCGCATACCTTCGTCATCCTTTGACTTCACGTAATACCTAATTTGCATATGAGAAGCTGCGAAACGGCAAGCGAGCACGTCATGAATGTGACATGTAGTCACCCTGTTACATTGACACGCATATCGTGATTATCATGTTTGGATGTTGATTTACCTATGTCGTCCGTTCACGCCGTGTAAT